>PISX010012387.1:14349-61020 GCA_004024625.1 Mellivora capensis | reverse complement strand
CTAATAGCTTTTTTTATTTCAACTTGGTTAGATTTTAGTTCTTTTATTTCTCCAGAAAGGGCTTTTATATCTCCAGAGAGGGTTTCTCTAATATCTTCTATGCCTTTTTCAAGCCCGGCTAGAACCTTGAGAATCATCATTCTGAACTCTAGATCTGACATATTCCCAATGTCTGTATTGATTAGGTCCCTAGCCTTTGACACTGTCTCTTCTTTTTTTGTGGTGAGTTTTTCCGCCTTGTCATTTTTTCCAGATAAGATTATATGAAGGAGCAAATAAAATACTAAAAGGGTGGCAAAGACCCTAGGAAAATGCCCTTTAAAGAAAAAATTGAATTAACTGCAAGACTAAAGAATCATGGGGAGAAAGCCATGAATTCGGCGCATTGCTTTCTCCTCCTCTGGAGTTCCGCTGCTCTCCTTGTTAAGTGAACTTGGTCTTGGCTGGATTTCTTTTGATCTTCTGGGGGAGGGGCCTGTTGCAGTGATTCTCAAGTGTCTTTGCCCGAGGCAGAGCTGCACCGCCCTTACCAGGGGCCGGGCTGAGTAATCCGCTCGGTTTCGCTTTCGGGAGCTTTTGTTCCCTGAGCGCTTTCCGTAGAGTCCGGAGGACGGGAATGAAAATGGCGGCCTCATAGTCTCCGGCCCAGAAGAGATGAGATTCGGGGCTCCACTCCTCAGAGAAAAGCCCCCTCTACTCCCATATCCCTCGCCTCTGGTCGCGCTCCGAGCTCACCCAGCCTGCGACCGGTTCAAGGTAACCCCGAGCTGAGAGCTCACTCTTCGGCTCTGTCTCTGTAGCCGGCTTCCCGCTCCGATACCTGCTAGCTCTGCGACACTCAGACACCCTTCTGTGACCCTGCGGGACCTGGGGCCACACTGACCCCGCGTGGGCTTCACCTCGGTTTAGCCTCTGGAGCGATGTCCCTCCATGGAGCAGACTTTTAAAAGTCCTGATTTAGTGCTCTGTTGCTCCACCGCTTGCCGGGAGCCGGCCCCTCCCCCGCGGTCTATCCTCCCGTCGCTTTCGATTCACTTCTCCGCCGGTCCTACCTTTCAGAAAGTGGTCGATTTCCTGTTTCCTGAATTTCTGTTCTTCCTCTCTTCGATCTCCTGTTGGATTTGTAGGTGTTAGCAATGGTTTGATAAGCTATCTAGCTGATCTCCTGCTACCTGATGTCGTCTCAGCTGCTACTTCTCCGCCATCTTGCCCCTTGAAGATGATTTTTAAGAAGTACATACCCATTTTAGCTAAGTATATCAAAGTCTTCTAAACAATGTAAGATCTATTACCTTTATTATTTTATTTACTAGTATTGAATTTAAAAAAATATTCTTTACTTTTTAGAGTAGTTCACAGCAAAATTGAGCAGAAGATAGAGATATTTCCCATATACTACTGGCCGCACATGCATACACAGTCACCCCAATATCAAAATCCTGCACCACAGGGGCATGTGGGTAGCTCAGTTGGTTAAGCATCTGATTCTTGCTTTCAGCTCAGGTCATGATCTCAGTCATAGGATTAAGCCCTGCACCTGGCTTGGTGTTCAGTGCCGTCAGCTTGAGATTCTCTCTCCCTCTGCCCTTTGCCCTCTGCCCCCTGCTTCTACTCTCTTTCTTTCTCTCAAATAAGTAAATAAATAAAATATTTTAAAAAATCCTGTATCATGGTGGTACATTTGTTACAATTGATGAACTTACACCGATATGTCATTATCACCCAAAGTCCCTAGTTTACATTACATTCTATCAGTTTTGGTTAAAATAACACATATCCACCATTATAGTGTCATACAGAGTAGTTTTTAGTACCTTAAATATCTCTGTGCTTCTCCTATTCATCCTTCCTTCCCCATCAACCCCAGACAACCACTGAATGTCTTATAGTTGGAAACCTACAGAGTGTAGCCTTTTCAGTTTGCATTCTTTTGCTTTATAATATGCATTTAAATTTCCTCCATGTTTTTTCTTGGTAAGATAGTTCATTTCTTTTTAGTGCTGAATAATATTCCTTTGTCTGGAAGTACCACAGTTTATCCATTCACCTAATGAAGGACATCTTGGTTTCTTCCAAGTTTTATTAGTTATAAATAGTACTGCTATAAACACTCATGTGCAGATTTCTTTGCGGAAATAAATTTTCAACTCCTTTGGGTAAATACCAACAAGTGCAATTGCTGGATCATATGGTGACCATATGTTTAATTCTGTAAGAAACTGCCAACTGTCTTCCAAAGTGGCTGTATCATGTTGCATTTCCATCATGACTGAGGGTTTCTGTTTTTCCAAATTGTTGTCAGCATTCAGTGCTGCCAGTGTTCTGGATTTTGGCCATTCTAATAGGTGTGTAGTAGCATCTCATTGTTGTTTCATTTTGCATTTCTCTAGTGATATAAGCCTTGGAGCATCTTTTCATGTTTTTAGTTTCCATCTGTGCAGCTTGAATCGTGTGGTGTCTGTTTGAGTGTACTGTCCATTCTTTAAAAATATTTAATTTATTTATTTGTCAGAGAGAGATCACAAGTATGCAGAGATGCAGGCAGAGAGAAAGACAGGGGGAAACAGGCTCCCTGCTGAGCAGAAAGCCCAATGTGGAGCTTGATCCCAGGACCCTTGATCCCAAGGACCTGAGCTGAAGGCAGAGGCTTTAACCCACTGATCACCCAGGTGCCCCTATTGTTCATTTTTTAATTGGATTGTTCATTCCCTTATTGTTGAGTTTTATCTTTGCCTCTTTCTTTCTCTAGTGTTTTGGATCTTATTATCTCTAATTTTAGATCTTATTTTCATTCTTCTGATAATTGCCCTTAATATTTTAATACATATTTTAAAAATTGATGTCTAATATTTACCTGTATCTACGTTTTTTCTATAAACAAATAAAATATATTAGCATAGTTTTAGTTATCTATCTGCATCACCATTCTTGTCTCACACCTTGCAGGCATTGGTATTTTTAGATTCAGCTTGTGTATCATTTTATTGAACAGAATTTATCAACAGTTATTTAGACTTGATTTTATGATTGATTTATGTCTTTGTTCACTAGAGTTTCTTCTTCAGAGTTTTTCCAAGAAAAGGTTTGTGATGAATAAAAATTCCCAGTTCTTGCATATTGATATGATTTTTGCCTTTGGACTTGATGCTAGTTTTGCTGGGTATAGAATTGTAGTTTAAAATTGATTTTCTCTTGGGTCTTCAAAATATTACTCTATTGTCTTCTAATATCCATTATTGCTTGTTTAGATGTCCCATACCAATTGGAATCTTTTTCTTTTTAAGTAATTTTCCCTTTCTTTCTGGAAACAGAATTTTCTCTTTATCTTTGGTATTTTGAAATTTCACAATGGTAAGTTTAGTTATAAATCCTTATTACTTATTATTTATTTTTCATGGCTGGTATTGAGGGAAACTTTCAAACTGAGGTACTTTCCTATAGTTCTTAGAAATTTTCTTTGAGTAATTCTCTATTTTCTTTCTCTCCTTTATGAAACATCTACCAGTACAGGTATAGACAGTAGAACTTCTGGATCTATCTTTGAAACTTTAAATTTTTTTTCTATTTTTATACCCCTTTATATTTTGCATAATATTCTGGAATAATTACCCAGTTTGATGGGTCTGACTTATTTGATCGGTAAAATCAGGTTGTTGATTTACTTTTAATTTGTGATTGTTCTGCTAGTTAAATCATGTGCTGAACATTTTAAAAGACAAAAATCAAATTTTCATTTCCAAAGTCTTTAGTAGTTTCTTTCTCAGAGTGTCCTGTCCTTTCAAACCTTTGAGGATGTCAATAATACTTACTTTAAATTATTTTTGTTTGTCCTGCTTTGTAAAAAGTATATTTATTATAATATCTTTCCCTTAGATTATTAGACCTTTCTGTTTTTTCTCAAATACTTGGTGCTTTCTGGTTGTGTACTCAACTTTGATAATTCTCATTCATATGTTCATAGAACCTCATTCTGTGTATATAAAAAAAAAGATTTATGGGTGTGGAATAGTGGGTAGATGGAATATCAGATGTTTATATCTTCCCTGAGTGAGGGTTTCCTGTTCCTCTGAGTATAACCGCTAGTTGGAGCTTCCACCCTACCTGTTGGAACTAAGTTCCTATACCTGTAAATATTTCCTCCTAAACTACTTTGACCTTAAAAACAGTAAAAATAGGGTACCTGGGTGGCTCAGTCAGTTAAACTTCTGCCTTGAGCTCAGGTCATGATCTCAGGGTCTTGGATTGAGCCCCCATGTGGAGCTTCTCCCTCTGTCTGCCTCTCCCCCTGCTTGTGCTCTCTCTCTGTTAAATAAATAAAATCTTTTTAAAAAACCAAAAACCAAAAAAAAGTAAAAATACATTTTAAAGAATTAAAAATATTAAATAAATTTTAAAGCATTAAAATGCAATGTCAGTGTTTGATTGCAATGACTCACTTCTTATTATCAGTATCTGGCCAATACACCTTTAAGTTTATATTTCCAAAAAGTAATCAGAGTGTGATTACCTCTTAGAAAACAGTGTGAAAATTGGGAATGGTCATCAGCTAGCAAAATCCTCTAGGGAGAATTATATATTTACTTGTATATATGTATTTATTTATATCATATATTTTATATATATTGCCATATATATGTCTATATAAAACAAATATGTACATTTGCATATGCAGAAAAGGGAAGGTAGGTTTTTCAGGTATATTAATACTCTTATTTCTTATTAGGGAAAGTTTTCACTAACTCAAGTTTTATTCATCAAGACAGGAACTAAAACTACTGTATTATTTGTACAAGCACTTCTCTGAAAAGTCAACTCACTCAAGGGTTCCTAACAGTAAGGTATTCAGAGAAAATTTTGAAAGCATGATTTGGGGAAGGATGTGATGAGACTTTTACAGATGGTACCATAATTATTTTCTTTCCCACAAATCAGTAATATATGTATAATCATTTTTATATTATTTATGTAATGTCAATTTTAAACTAAGACAAGAACAAATATAAACTCTCAGTCATAGCATACATAGGTTTCCCTTAATATCATTTATTCTGTTTAATTTGAAGATCTAAAATATAATGCTAGTGATATGCTTAACTGATCACTACTATAGCAGAGATAAGCAAAGTCATTTTACAGTTAGAGGACTTGGGGCTCAGACTGAAATATCCTTCTTACCAAAAACCACATACAATCAATTAAAAATGTCATCAGAAAAGAAACTTAGATTCTCTATGAAGAGTTTTGTTATTCTCTGCACTAGATTGATTGACTCATTCCTTTATTCATTTAACCACAATCCACTCAACTGACTACCTGTCATTTAATGTTGAATACCCACTGAACAACACAGTTCTACATTTGTATGATGGTTATCATAATGCAAGTGGCTATTAATTCCTTGAATAAGTAAAAAAAAAAAAAAAAGATTTACTAGAATTTAAAGCTTTGCTTCGGCATGCCTTAAAATGAATCATGTCAAACAGTACCTTCACAGAACTTTCCTTTTAAAGAGTAATGCTAAGTGAAACAGTTAAACAGGGACTTTTCAGACACTTTATTGAACTAGTACTCATTGTTAATACCCTAGTGGGGATAGTATGCCAAATTTCTTAAACTTATTTCATCAATAAGTACTTTTTTCTCCCCCAAGGGAGAGAAATGTGCATTAACATGCCCTATAGAACATACTTGGCTTTGCTGGTTTATTTTAAAATTACTTTCTTCTTGTTTCCGTCTTGCATAACATGCTTTGCTTTTTTCTCTTAGATACTTCAGTAATAGACTGTAAGAAGAATCAAGAACTTTCCTGTTAGTTTGTTTCTGCAAATACGCTGTTCTCTAACTTACCAAATAAGTACAACTTATCTATGGGAATCCCAGTGTAGACATCATTATGAAGGTGACCTATCTCTAATTAAAAATACTGCTTGCTTTTTTCTCTGGTGGCCACATGAGGGAGCTAAAAAGAATCAAAGATTTCTTATTTTCTTTAAATAGGGAATTTTATACACTTTTAAATAGCCATCAATTTGAATAATTTAATGGTAGTTGCTACTATTTACAAATTCATTTATAAAACTCCTATTAATCTAATGGAGAAAAACATCCACAGAGCATCAACTCTACATTGCCACAAAAATTCAGGAGATGTATGTGTGTGTGTGTATGTGTGTGTGTAATTCTCTTACCACCAGTGGGCCAGAGGGTATAAACTTTCAGAAGGAAGTATGTATATTTATTTATCTGAGAATTTTTAGGATTGTGTGAAGGTGTGTGTGTGTGTGTGTGTGTGTGTGTGTGTGTGTGTGTGCGTGTTTATTTATTTTCAGGAATAATAATAAAATTAGCTTTTTTGATTCTAATTTCTAATATATGGATCACAACTTTACCAGGCTCCTTGAATGTACAAGAATACCTTTTCCAAACACTCTTCCCTGTCTCCTCTCCATAAACCAAAAATAAACATAATCCTGGATCACATCTTCCATAATAGTTTTTAACATATATGTATACCTTCCTAAAGATATATTCTAAAACTTTTTCTTGTTATTGAACTTTATAAAATTGTTCACAATTAGTCTTCTAAGCCATTTTTTCCCCATACAACATTGTTTCCACTGAAGTTGTTCATGTAGCCCCAGTTCACTTCACTGCTATGTAATGTTCCTTTTTCGGTGGGGGAGCTGTGCCACAAATTATTCATCCATTCAGTTTATGTATAGTTGGATTTTCTTTTTGTTTTTGTTCTTACATAGAATTTTGATATGGTGTCTCATGGTATAAATTCAAAGGAGTTTCTTTAGGATAGTCCAAATTTCTTTTTTTTAAGATTTTATTTATTTATTTGTCAGAGAAAGAGAGACAGAGAGCACAAGTAGGGAGAGAGGCAGGCAGAGGGAGAAGCAGGCTCCCCCCGGATCAAGGAGGCCAATGCAGGACTTGATCCCAGGATCCCGAGATCATGACTCCAGCCGAAGGCAGATGCTTAGCTGACTGAACCACCCAGGCATCCCAGGATAGTCCAAATTTCTTGGAATAGAGTGTGCACATGTTTGTATTAAAAAGGTAGTCCCAATTTTATTTCAAAGTTTATACCAGGAATGAATAACTACATAGCAATTGCACTACTAGGTATTTACCCAAAGGACACAAACGTAGTGACTTGAGGGGTCATCTCTCCCCCAGTGTTTGTAGCAGCAATGTCCACGAAAATAGCCAAAATAAGGAAGGAGCCCAGATATCCATCAAGAGATTAATGGATAAAGAAGATACGGTATTCCTATGGAACATATTTATATATGGTATATATTAATATATAGTACATATTATGTGGTATATATGAGGTATATAGTATATATAATATAGATATATACCATATATAGTATGTATTATATATTATATATAATATAATATTACTCAGCCATCAAAAAGAATGAAATCTTGACATTTTCAACAGTGTGGGTGGAAGTAAAGGATATTATGCTAGGCAAAATAAGTCAGTCAAAGACAAATACCATATGATTTCACTCATATGTGGAATTTAAGAAACAAAACAGATGAACAGAGGGGAAGGGAAGGAAAAATAAAAATAAAATAAAATTAAGATAAAATAAAATAAAATAAAATAAAATAAGATGAAAATTGAAAGGAAGGCAAACCACAAGAAATGATGCACTCTAGCAAACAAATTGAGGATTTCTAGAGGGGAGGTAGGTGGGGAAGGAATAATTGGGTGATGGGCATTAAGGAGGGCACTTGATGTAATGAGCACCTGGTGTTATATGCAACTGATGAATCACTAAACTCTACCCCTGAAACTAATAATAAATAAATAAATAGACAAGCAAACAAATACATAATCCTGTTGCTCTACACCCTTACCAACACTTTTTTTTTCATAATTTTTAACTTTTACCAATTGAATGGGTTTTAAATCTTAAATTATTTAGGAGTTAACATACATTTTCCTTAATTTCTATTGAGATTGAAAATATTTATATGCTTATTGGGCATTTGTATTGTGTGTGTGTGTGTGTGTGTGTGTGTGTGTGTGTATGAAATGCCAGTTTATGACATTTGCCCATTTTTCTTTTAGAGTGCTTATGTTCTTATTATTGAATTTCAAAGGCAGGTTTTATATTCTAGGTATGAATTTTATTGGTCATATGCATATCTTGCCTTCTCATTTTTATGGTATATTTTGATAAAAGGATCTGAATTTTAATTCTGAATTGATCAGTTTTTCTTGATGGTTTGTACTTTTGATGCCATGTTTAAAAATCATTCTTTATATGGAGCTCATTAAGATAAGATATTCTTCTATATATTCTGAATGTTTAAGTATTTTGACTTTCACATTTTTTATTATTATTTTTTAAATCTGGAATTGATGTTTGTGTAGAAGATGAGGAAGGGATCCCTTTTATTTTTCTATTGTTAATCAATTGTAACAGCCTCACTGGTTCGATAGCCTCTTCTTTTTAATAACCAGCTCCCTTTGTTAAATTCTCTTATTCATTCTGATCATTTCTTGGTTTTTTGGAATTTCCTGTATTGCTAATCTGCATATTGTGATATTTCTGTTTCTTCTTTTCCAATAATATTACTTTTTTGTTCTTTCTATATTCACATATGTCACACATTATCTATGGTTCCATATTAAATACAAACAATGTCAATATTCTTGTCTCATTCCTTATTTTAATAACAATGTTTGAATATTTCATCATTAAAATAATTTGGTTTTTGGAGATTAACTCTTCACCAGGTTAAAGTATTTCCTTTCTCTTCCTGTCTGGTTAAAATTTTTACCAAGAGTGGGTACTGAATTTTTTGATATCTATTTTATGTATCTATTGAGATGACTATAAGTTTTCCCCCTTTACTCAATCAATTAATATAATAAATTAGATCAGTGCATTTCTGGATTTGGAATACTAATATTTGCATTCATGTTTATGAATGACCTGGGAAAGTATTTTTTTTCTTTTAGTTTCCTTGTGTGTGTTTTGTTTTTGTTTTTGTTTTTTGATACCAAGTTATGCTAGCCACTTGGAATAAATAGGAGTAGATTTTCTCTTCTGCTGTTTTCTGGAAGAAGCTTAATAAGGTTGAAATGGTTCATTCCTTGAAAATTTTGATAAAACTTGACTGTAAGTTACCTAAACATCTGATAGATTCTGATTTTTTTTTGTAGAATAGCTTTCAAGTATGATAAAATTTCCTTAATAAGACTTTCTTTTAAAGACTATACAGAATAACTATTTCTTTTGGAGTCAATTTTGATTTTAAAATAGGAACTCAATCATTTTATCTTAGTTTTCAAATTTATAGGAATGAATTTGTGGTAGTTTACCTTTTAATCTGTACATCTCTACTGTTTCTGTGGCAATGTCTTGTTTTCTAACTTGTATTTTTGATATAATAATTTTGATTTCTCTCTCTCAATCAAGATTGCCATCAACTCGTCAGTTTTTTTTAAAGATTTTATTTATTTATTTATTTATTTATTTTTTAAGATTTTATTTATTCATTTGACAGACAGAGATCACCAGTAGGCAGAGAGGCAGGCAGAGAGAGAGAGAGGGGGAAGCAGGCTCCCCGCTGAGCAGAGCGCCCGATGTGGGGCTCGATCCCAGGACCCTGGGATCATGACCTGAGCTGAAGGCAGAGGCTTTAACCCACTGAGCCACCCAGGCGCCCCTAAAGATTTTATTTATCTATTCATCAGAGAGAGAGAGAGCGAGCACAGGCAGACAGAGTGGCAGGCAGAGGCAGAGGGAGAAGCAGGCTTCCTGACGAGCAAGGAGCCCGATATGGGACTCGATCCCAGGACTCTGGGATCATGACCTGAGCCAAAGGCAGCCGCTTAACCAACTGGGCCACCCAGGCGTCCCAATTTGTCAATTTTATTAGTCTTTTCAAACTTTGGCTTTATTTGTTCTTTCTTGTATTTTTTTTTCCTGTCTTCAAAATAAAGTTTTACTTTATGAATTTTCTGAGCGCACAACTTAAAGAATAAAATAGTTTAAAATTTTAATTTTTATAAAATGGCAGTGACCTGCCTCCTTTTTCTCATTTCCTCCTTCCCAGATGCAATTACTTCCATTTCTTTTAGTTGATTATTTTGATACTGCAGAGACTCCAAATGACATTTTAACTGCTGCTTCCTAACTTTTCAGTTTTAATCATTGATTTTTGAACTCCGTGTTAGGTTAAAACTCTTCTTTCCTATCACTATGTATCTTCCTTCATAGCAAAAATCACAATCACAGTTTTACATCTCTTTATATAATCCTTTTATTAATACTGTTTTCCCTTTTAGAAGCCTCATGCAGTCACAAAACTTGCTTCCTTTTAGTTTCCATAGATTTTCCAATGTCTTTGAACAAGGTGGACACTCAATTATTTCTTGAGCGAATGAATAAATGAATGACATAAATGTGGAAAGAAGAACTATAAAGAATCAAAAGAGATGGGCTTCTTTGGGGGATAACTTGAATAGGGTGAGTCAAATCATTATCAGTTTTACCAGCTCATCTGTGGCCGGACCTAAGGATGTGAATACCTGCTTTGTGCAAGCCAGTGTTGGTCCTTTCTCCACGTTGTTTTTATTTCCTCTTTGTTTGTCTTAGGATCATAATAAAGACAATTAGAAAATGTTCAGTTTCTACTGAACGAAAGACAAAGAAATATGGAGTTGAGTTTCAGCCGGTAGGCATGAATGATGGTGGTGGTGGGTATTTGTCCTGAAAGACTGGGTTACCAAGCGCCAGGGAAGCAAATAAGTAGAGAAGCATAGTGCATGAATTATGCTAAAAACATGCATGTTTTTAGTTTTGTTGTGTTTTTCTTTTAATACTAATCTAAATTTGTAGTAATATAAATTTTCAACAGGCACACAGTATTAAACAGAAAAGAATAATGAAACTCTTCTCTGTATAAAAATGTTTACTTTTCCAGTCTTGTTTTATTTATTCCCATTGCATTATTCGAAGTTCTATGGAGAAGCAGAACAGGAGATTTTAAGTTTTATTTCTATTTATTTATAAATTCACTTATTTATTATTTATTATAAGGAATTGGCTCATGTGATTATGGAGCCTGAGAAGTCCCAGATCTGCAGTATGCAAGGTGGAGACCTAGAAAAGTTGGTGTAGTTCTAGTCCAAGTGCAAAGGCCTAAGAACCAGGAGAACTGATGGTATGTTAGCAGGCCTAAGACCCAAGAAGATTGATGTTTCAGAGTCCAAAGGTAGGAAAAAAGTGATTTTTTAAAAAAATAATGATTTTATTTATTTATTTGACAGAGAGAGACACAGCCAGAGAGGGAACACAAGCGGGGGTGGGGGGAGCAGAACAGGGAGAAGCAGGCTTCCCACCGAACAGGGAGCTGGATGAGGGGATCAATCCCTCTGGGATCATGACCTGAGCCAAAGGCAGACGCTTAATGACTGAGCCACCCAGGTGCCCCCCAAAAGTGATTTTTGAGGTCTAGTAGTTAGGCAGGAGGAATTCCCTCTAGCTCAGCCTTTTTGTTCTATTCAGGTCTTCAGCTGATTGGATGAAGCCTACCCATACATTAGGAAGGCCAATCTGCTTTACTCAGTTTGCTGACTCAAATGTTAATATCCAAAAAACACCTAGTCAGGCTGCTGACTCAAATGTGATATCCAAAAACACCCAGGAAAACATGTGACTAAACGTCTGGGCTCTCCATGGCCCTGTCAAGCTGACACATACAATTAACCGTCACATTTACCCATTTTTAAAAAATTAAATATATTTTTTAGCAAATCTTAGACAGCATGTTGTTTCACATGTAAATGCTCCAGTATTTACAGTTACACCTTAAGAATTTTTGTAAAAATAAACTTTGATTTTTAGAACAGTTTTACATTTACAAAAAAAAAATACAACATAGTACATACAGTCTTTATGTACCTCCACCCCGTTTCTCCTACTATTAATATCTTAGACTAGTATAGTACATTTGTTTTAATTCATGAACTAGTATTGATACGTTACAGTGGACAGAGGTTCATAATTTATTTAGATCTTCTTAGTTTTTACCTAATATCCCTTTTTGGTTCCAGAATCCCATCCAAGATACTATGCTACACTTCTCTTGTCTGCAATAGTTTTTCAGTATTCTCTTGTTTCATGACCTTGACACTTTTGAGGAATACTGGCCAGGTCATGTATAGGATGCCCCTATATTGGAATTTGTTTGATGTTTTTCTCATGCTTATATTGGAGTTCTAAGTTTTTGGGTGGGAGACCATAGTAAAGTATCATTCTCATCACATAACGAGTATATGTACTACCAACATGATTTATCACTGTTCATGTTGACCTTGAAAACCTGGCTGAGACAGAGTTTGCCAGGTTTCTCTATTGTGAGGTTACCCTTTTTTTCTCTTTCCCATACTGTCATCCTTAGAAGAAAGCCACTATGTGAAACCCACACTTAAAAGTGGGGTGTTATGCTCCCCTACTTGAGTGAAGAGATTCTACATATATTATTTGGAATTCTTCTTCTTGGAAGGTGTTTCTCTTTTTGTTTATTAGTTTATTTGTTTCAGTATGGACTCATGGATATTTATTTCACAGTTTCGGCTATTATACAATCCTACTTTTTTCCCCCCCTCAAAATTTTTTCATCTTTGGTCCTTTAGAGCTTGACTACTTAGAGATCTTTTTTTTTAAAATTTTATTTATTTATTTGTCAGAGAGAGAGAGAGAGAGAGCAAACACAGGCAGACAGAGATGCAGGCAGAGGCAGAGGGAGAAGCAGGCTCCCTGCTGAGCAAGGAGCCTGATGTGGGACTCGATCCCAGGACTCTGGGGCCGAAGGCAGCTGCTTAACCAACTGAGCCACCCAGGCATCCCTACTTAGAGCTCTTTTAAGTTGCCTCTGGTATCTGTCTAGCATACCTCCATCAAGGTAGGTTTATAATTTTGTAATTAAGTTTTAAAATTTCTGAGCTCTTCCTTACTTTCTGGTACCATAAGCTTTTCCATGCTTATCCTGTATATTTTATGCCACAGTCTTAGCCTCAGTCATTTCCCTTGTTTCCTTTTACTGGAAAATGGATTTAGGCACTAGGTGTTCTCACTGCTAGTCATTGTCATTACTTCTAGGCGTTTTCATCTTACAGAGCAAGGAAATATATGAGTGTATGCAAACCCATGCATATATGTGTATCTATAAATATTTGTATATGTAACCATCTGTATCTATATTAAATTAAGTATGAGTTTAGACTGATGTCTCCAATTTAATCCACTATAAAATGGAACATTCTGGCATCCTACCCTTTCTTATCTGTAAATTAGCAGTCCAAGACTAAGAAATCTGGCTCTTACCACTTACTACATTATTTAATTCTAGTATACATGCACAGTAGTATCAGAGTTGTTCATTTGTAGCTTCATGGGAAACCATTTTATCAACTAGAGTATACTACTTATGTGCTATTCCTTTCGCCTTTAGTTTCACAGACCCCACTCACTTCGTTTATTTTTATTTTTAATTTTTAAAAAGTTTTTATTTATATTCTGGTTAGTTAACATACAGTGTAGTATTAGTTTCAGGTAATTCAACACTTCCATACATCACCTGGTGCTCATCACAACTCATTTCTAATGCTACTGAGGCAGCACCTCTCCTCCCAGCCCCCCAACTTCCGTGAGGTTGTTTCATACATTTGGAATAGATTGATTTGTCACATTATGCATTCTCTTGTGATGCCTCTCCACCTTATAAATAATTTCTAAAAGCTGCATATATTAAGGTTTACTCTTTGTGCTATGAAGTTCTGTGAGTTTTGACAATTACAGTATCATACGGAATAGTTTCCCTGCCTGAAAATCACCTGTGTTTCTCATAGTCAACCTGACCTCCCTACCACCAAACCTCTGGCAACCACTAATGTTTTCACTTTTTCCCTTTTCAGAATATCATGTAGTTGGAATCATACTGTATGTAGCCTTTCTGATGCTTTCTTTAATTTATCAACATGCATTAAGGTTCATGTATGTCTTTTTGTTTGATAGCTAATGTCTTTTTAACACTGAATAATGTTCCATTATATGCATGTAACATAGTTTGTTTATCCATTCACCCACTGAAGGACAGTTGGTTGCCTACAGTTTTGGGAGATTATGAATAAAGCTATTATAAATACTTGTGTGCAGAATTTTGTGAGGAGATACACTTTCAAATTAAGTGGGGGAAATATCCAGGAATATAACCACTGGATTGCATGGTAAGACTATGTTTATCTTTGTAAAATTACCAAACTGCTTTCCAGAATAGCTGTACTATAATTTTGCAATCACAATAGCACTGAATAAGAGTCCCCGTTGCTTTCTATCCTCGCTAGCTTTTGGTAGTGTCAGGTTTTTTTAAGCCATTTTAATAGGTGTGTGGTGGTATCTCAATATTGTCTTAAAATAATTTCAAAATGGTGAACCAAATCAAATAACCATTTGTATTAGTTGATTAGCTGATGATGGAGCTGATGAATGCTTGTTTTTAAAATGACTTGACTGAATTTTTAAAAAATATCCTACTTATATTATTTTGAATATCTATGCATATTTAATGAAATATAAACATTCATGACAATTATAGTATGGAAAAGAACATCATTCTTCTACATAAATATATTTAGATTACTTGCTTCTTATAAAGTGCACAACTAGCACAAAAATTGATTTTTAATTTTCTTTTTTTTTTTAAAAGAATTTATTTATTTATTTGAGAATGAGAGAGAGACAGTGTGAGAGAGGAGGTCAGAGGGAGAAACAGACTTCCCATGGAGATGGGAGCCTGATGTGGGACTTGATCCCAGGACTCCGGGATCATGACCTGAGCTAAGGCAGTTGCTTAGCCAACTGAGCCACCCAGGGACCCAATTTTTAATTTTCTTATATGGTATGTTGATAGTTTATTTAAGAGAGGCTTAAATTATTATTTTTCATTTTTATATGAAAACGTTTAATTTCTTTTCAAAGATAAAACTCATGAGGGAGGGAGCCAACGAATTTTTATATTCTCCCAAAAAAGAAAATCTTGTGGAAGTGAAATGGCCCAATAATTAGGGAATAGAAGAATGCAGATGAATAGAAGAGCCTGTGTACCACATTACTTATTAAGTGTTTTCTGGATGATGAATAGACTCATTAATTCAATTCAACAAATATTTTTTTGAGTTACTTCTGTGTAGTAAACAGCTGTGAACACAACCGTGAATAAAACAGACAAGATCCCGGCTCTTAGGGAGCCTCTATGCTAGTAAACGAAGTTGGATGATGAATGACTGAGTAAGTACTATAACATTCTTCTATGGTTATGTCACATACTCTTGCAGTCTTAAATTATTTGAATGAGATATTTGAAATTTCATTTCACCAGATGCTACTGGTGCTTTGACTGCTTATTTGTGTTTTTTTGTAGATTGATTTTGCCCTAGAAATCCCCATGCTCGGTCCCGTGTACGCCTGCTATCTGCGCGGTAACACCCAGACTCTGCTTACTACATCCATTCGCTGGGGAGACGGGAAACATGTTTCAGGATGAGTGAATGATTTTTCACTTCTGTCAGAGCGATCAAATTATCAGCAGGGTTGCTAATCTGCCTATCTGCAAAAATAGCCAGAAATATGCACAAATGTAAACATAAAAGGAGACGCTCATAATTTGCATAGCTCTCATGTTTGTTCATCCGTCACCCTAAACGCCTGGAAGCTGTTAGGCTGGACACAAATGTGCTCTATTGTGAGGAATTGTCATTTTATCTTCCAGTGAGACACTTTATTATCACCATTAATTGATTAAACATTTTCAACACTCTCTGAGTAAACCGGTCATGCCATCTATTTCTACCTTGGGCTTCTGTTTATGGTCTGAGTGTGCCAAACATCCAGACTAAATGAAAATATACCCTCCAGGAACCACGCGTGGCATCTCTCATAACAAGCGGCAGCACCTCTCTGAAGCACGGCTGCTATGCTGTGGGGAATCCAGGGAATCTTTAGCTTAACCCGCTGTGCCTTGGAGCCTCTAGAAGGAATGGAAAGTGAGTGGTGCTGGAGCAGTCATGTGTGCGGATGACTATCATACTTACAACTCTCATTCTGAGGCAAAAGAAGCGGTGTCAAGGCACAGGTTTTGTATCCCTTGGATAATTGGATTTGCGGGAGTAATCTGGGCAATGTGAGTCCCAGCCAGACCTCTGAGGCTGCCCCAATATTGAGCTTCTGTGGTTTTGTGAATCAGGGGAGGGTGCTGGGTCCCAGTTGCTTGTGCCTTACTCATTTTACATTCTCTATCGAATCCAAATAAAAAGAGAAGTGATCCCTGTTTGCCTCTCCATTTCAAAGATAACTCTAAAGCCTGGGAAGAACAGTGGTGGTGGGGGGAGGGGAAGAGTTTGGCTAAATGGAAAGTGTTGAGATGATTCAAAGAGCTCGTGCTGACAGAGCAGGGGTGGCTTGACCTTCTCTGGGGGCCACTAGGCAGCCTCCTACTGGTGGTTATTTTTGGTGTTGGAAAGCCTGCCTGCCCCAAAATATCTCTCCCTGCCATCTTGCCAGGCTCTGTAATTCCCACCACAAGAGCCATCCTCCAGTTAAAAGCACTGCGTCTCTAGAAGGCCCGGGCTACAGTGCAACAACCCATAGGCAATGCCACCACACATTTAACCTGTAATCGCCCATAAACCCGGAATCTGATTGCAGAGTACAGCTACCAGCTGTTGGTAACCCAACACTGCCTTGCTAAGAGAAGCTTTTTGACAGCCTCTTCACATAAGTGGGGGAGATGGGCATCGCAAAGCTCTGGATCAGGAGTGTAACGGCTTCCATGGGAGCAGCCAAATCGTGCAGTAATGGCGTCTCCACTCCTAACAGGGCATGGGCAGGTGAGACTGGATACGAAGAAGAATGTGGAATTGCAAATGATACTAAGGGAGTGCACATTAGTTCATGTATGATGGATCTAACGTGGAATTAGGGAATGCTTGGATCACACTCTTAACCAGGACTTATCCCTCAGGGAAGAAGACAACTGTCTAGCTTGATTTGATGCCCCCCAGTGTCCTGTCACTGGTCAGTCAGGATATCTGAAGGTTTCACCATAACTACTTCTTTAGGTTTAAGTGGCAAACATGTTCTCAGGGAAGGATAACCCGCATTTTTCAGAATTGAGAGCATTCATGAGAATTAGACCTTCTTATCTGATAGTGTAAGGGAAAGCATGGAAGCTTGGTATGCTGCAGCTGTGCGTGAGAAAAAACATTCTTCTCTCAGGGCTGGAACTACTGGCATACCCACAGCTTGTTCTGAGGAGTGAGTCAGCCTCCTACTAAGTGTGGTTACAGGGTCACATGCTTTCTTCATAAAGCTAAGTTCTTAGGTTGGTATTTGTGATTGGCTTTCTTTCCTTCCAGCCTTGCCTTTATTCTTTCTTGGTTTGGATTTCTCTCTTTTCGTTCCCTGTGGGGTGTGGAAGGTTAATGCTCATATCCCTCTCTGGTTTCCTCTCTTTCTTTTGGGGGCTCATTGCATGGCTCAGAGCCCAGCTGGACAGAAGAGTGCCATTGCAGATGCAGGCAGCCTTCCCTTCCTTAGAACAGGTTTCTGGAAGATGGCCTGTACTTGTGCCTCATAAGACAACCCATCGGCCATGTGGCAATTTAAGAGCAGACTCCCTGAAACTTTTTCTGTTGGTGGATCTGCCCCAAAGGCAACAACTATGGGTCACCAACAGAGAAGGAGTAGAGGGTGGCCTCCCCTAGTGTGACAAGCAGTAGCCTATGAAAAAGCCAAGAAAGGAGACTAGGGAATCTAAAGTCAGTGAATATCTGGAAGATCGAGTAGAACTAGATATGAAACAAGTCACATGAAGTGGGTTCAAAGCTCAGTAGCTATGCCAAGTTCAAGTTACTTAATGTCTTTGATCCTAAATTTTCTTTTACAAATGATGGATTAATAAAAGTATTTGTTTTCCAAAGTATGACTAAAAACAGATGAATCATCAGCACAGTGATTCTGGCTTATAATAGGCATTTTAAGATGTTAATTATCATGATTGTTATTAAAAGCATTTTCAGTAATGAATAGAGTTTGAATGAGAAGTAAGGAAGTAGAAATCTAGGTGGGAAGAGAAAGAGAGTTATATACAGTGTTAACTTTTGGCTTAGGTGGGGTTGAATTAAGTATTTTTTTAGGATGAAAGAAACACAAACATGAGTGTGGATTCAAAGAGAAGTTAAAGACATGCTATTCAAGAAAAAAAAGGAGTAATTTACAAATCAAATTGTTGAAGGACTTAGAAGGTAGATGTGATATCAAGAGCAAAGATTATCATTGGAAAGGAATAGAAATACCTCTTACTCTGAAAGAAAGAGAAGCTCTATAAGAATGGATAAATATTTCATTAGTTCGGAAGTAGTAGAAACAGAGGACAAAAAGGGAATTTGAGAGATTCATAACTAATGGATTCTGAGAAGGCTCAGAATGGAGAACTTTGGTAGTGACCATAGGATCATGGCCACTGGAAGAATGATAAAGCCTGGAAAATTCACAAATCTATAAGCCAATACTGTTCATGATCCACTGTCCCCTGCCTATCCAAAACCAGTTTGTTCTCAGTCTGGGACAACAGAAGGAGCTTACACCAGAATGTAAATCCATTTTTTAGTATCACTAAGGGCACTGGTTAGTTCAGCCAATTCTTTTTTTCTTTAGCAAAACTTTCTCAATGATGATAGAAACAGTATGTTCTTTTATATTCTTATGCAAGCTCCTAGTCTTGTCTCAGAATGGTAACATAGTAACACACTTAGCACACTACTAAGTAGACTGGCTACCTAGAATTGCAGTGGTCTAAACCACTGAGTTTGGGGGGGGGTGTTGTTTGTTGTAGCAGCTGAGACTGACTAGCCAGTTGTTATGGTCTAAATGGTTGGGTCCTCTCATAGTTCATACTTTGAAATCTTAACCACCAAAGATGATGGGATTAGGAGGTGAGGTGGTTGGGAAGTTCTTAGGCCATGAAGGTAGAGCCCTCTTGAGTGCAGTTAGTGTCTTAAAAAAAGCTCCAGAGAGATCACTAGCCCCTTCCATTATGGAAGACACTGCAAGAGGGTGCCAGGTATGAACCAGGAAGAGAGCTCTTAGCAGAACAGCAGAACACAACTATGCTGGTGCTTTGATTCTGGACTTCCCAACCTCCAGGACTGTGATAAATATATTTCTGTTTTTTAAATCCACCCTGTCTGTGGCATTTTGTTATAGCAGCCCTAACAGACAAGGTATCAATACAGCAGGTTTGAGGAAATAAGGAGAAATGGGAGGATAACTAGTTGTAGTCAGAGAGGGAACTTTCAGAATTCCAAGTGTCAGAGGACTTGTGGAGTGCTCTTTGTGTCATAGGTTTAGGAAGGTTCAAAGGTGATTGTCAGAGAGAAAGCCCATGAATGGGGTGTGATGGCTTTAGGATTCCAACTAGAAATTTGGTTTAACATTCTGTTATTTTCCAAATGTTCTCTTTTCAGGTCTGGAGAAACAGTTGTCTATGTCCCTGAGAGGTTTTGGAGTTAAAATTGCCTTGATTTATACCTCATTTCTGTCACTGTCTTGTTGTTTTCCTTGGGCAGGAAACTGCTGAAACTCAGTTTCCTCATCTGTGAACATGTGCATTACAGTGTGTCTGGTATAGTTCATGATGAACTGAGATAAGAAGTGTAAAGCAAACTGTACATTGCTGAGCCCATATTGAACACCCAAAGAAAATAACTTTCTCTTATTTCTTAGCATCTACTGCTACAGCCAGAGTGGAGGCCCTCCTGATTTTGCTACACGAACATTCTCTACTAGAACTTTCGGCAATGATAGAGATACTCTATAATCTATACTTTCCAATATGGTAGCCACTAGCTTTGCATGGTTAAATGAAAATTGGAAATGTTGGCTAGTACAACTAAGGAAATAATTGTTTAATTTTATGTAAATTTAATTAATTTAAAATTTAATTCAAATAGTCACTTGTGGCTAGTGGCTACCATGTTGGACAACATGAACTATTGGCATTTCTGTTCCAGCTATTCCAATCTGTCTTTTTACAGTCCATCTTCCACACTACTGTCTGAGTTAGCTTCCTGAAGTATGAATCTCATCATTTGATTCATCTAAGACATCTAAAATAAAATAAAAATTTTATTTATTTATTTTTCAGAGAGGGAGAGAGAGAGAGAAAGCACAACCAAGGGGGAGTGGGAGGCAGAGGGAGAAAAAAGCTCCTCGCTGAGCAAGGAGCCCCGATGCTGGACTTGATCCCAGGACCCTGTATCATGACCTGAGCTGAAGTCAGATACTTAACTAACTGATTCACCCATGGGTCCCATAATCTAAAATATCTTTAATAGTTCTGTTTTTTACCAAACAAAGTGAGGTATGGTGTGAGCAAGGGAGAAAGAAAAGTACATAGAATTAACCTGTGCTTTAAATATCTATACTTAGATACATTATTAGGGTTCTCCAGAGAAACAGAACAGAGATATAATCTAGATGATATATATATATATAGATACAGAGTTAGAGAGAGGGAGAGAGAGAGATTGATTTTAGGGAATTAGTTCATATGATTGTGGAGGGTATCAAATCCAAAATTTGAAGTGAAGGCTAGCAAGCTGGAAACCCAGGGAAGAGTTGATCTTGTGGTCCAGAGGTCATCTGCTTGCAGAATTCCCTCTTCTGGGTAGGTTAATCTTTCTATTAAGACCTTCCGCTGATAGATAAGGCCCACCCACATTACTGGGGATAATCTGATTTATTCAAAGTCTACTGATTTGTCAATCTTACCTAAAACAAAACAAAACAAACCCTCACAGCAACCTTTAGAATAATGGCTGACCAAATATCTGAGTATTTGGCTTAGCCAAGTTGACACAAAACCATTATACCTGTTAAGTCCTATGTTTAGATGTTTATCACCAACTCTGCCTGTCAAAGAAGAAACAAATAGGGCTTTTCATGGAGAGGATGGCCATTTCTCTGCCCTGTCATAGGGTGGGCATTTTAAAGCTTTCTTGTACCTTCAAATCCTCTACTCCTGGCTCTTTAACAATCTCTATTGACCACACCCAACTCTTTGGACCTTTCCCTGTTTATGAAGGCACAACACTTGGCCTTGCTGTCTTCATGGTTTTGCTGATGTGGATTTTTATCCGGCTGATTCTGAGAATGACCCCTGGGACTGTACCTGCAAAGTCTTGGGCAGCAACGTGAGCAGCTTTAGTCCCTTCTGTGCTGGATCTGATCTGATTAAAAGCATGGACCTGGAAACGAAAAGCTTTATATCTTGTTATCAGTTCATTGAGGCACATTGTCTCCACCCAACTCAGTAGATGTGACAGTGTTACAGCTTGAGCCCAATATGATTTATTGATGAAATTAAATTCTATACTTCCAGAATGATGTCAGTACTTCCTGGGTCTTTAAAAAAATAAATTAATAAATAATAACCAAGACAAACAGCAACTGTCAGCTTAACTGCTTAATCCACAAGTTGTCCAGGCCAGTTGCTTTCTAGATGTCAGGAGAGCAGTGTACTGCCCATTCTGCTCTGGTGAACATAGAGAGAAATCTCTCTTGAATATTTCCAGTACAGTCAAGACATTAAATACTCTGTCAAAACACTTTTGGAAAAGATTGTGATTTGCATTTCTGAGTGTCTTTTAATAACATGGTTATTATTAAAGCAAGTTTTTTTTTCCCACAGAATGTGACAGAATTTTTATTTTTATTTAGTTTTGAAGATTTCATGTATTTATTTGAGAGAGAGAGCAAGGAAGCAAGAGAGAGAGCATGAGCGGTGTGGGGGAAGAGGCAGGGGCAGAGGGAGAAGCAGACTCCATGCTGAACAGTGAGTGCGACTTGGGGCTCGATCCCAGGACTCTGGGATCATGAATTGAGCCAAAAGTAGGTGCTTAACCAACTGAGCCCCCCAGGGCCCCAGAATGCAACAAAATTTTTAAACAAAGAGATAAATATTTGAAGTACAATTTATTATTGTTATTATTATTGTCAATATTAAGCTTGCAAATTTGTCTACATAACAATATGAAGATAATATGTTACCAGTGTGAAGATCAATAAATTAGTGTGAACATTTCTATACTTTGTAAAATCATTTCTATCACTCTTACATTCTACTTTAGGAAAACTTAGCTGGGGGAAAGAACCATTATGCAATCAAATAAAACACTATTAATATAATGGCAACATTCATCTCAAAATATTGACATTGGAGGAAAGACTCGAATAGTCCATTTTGTGGGCATCACAATACACCTGCCTGGTAAGTGGAATTAATGGGGAAAGATGGGATTCTGAAATCTGAGCTTCCATTGTCTCCAGAAAACTTAGGTTTTTACTCATGAAAATAAGATGGGACCTAAACGTGTAAGCTTTCATGTAAATTTGTCATTTTGTACACTTAGAGTGTGACTTTCTTGGCTGCATTTGTTTGTTTGTTTGTTTGTTTTAAATTGAAATTGAGCACCCTGTTTAGATCAAGGGCCTTTTGGGAGTTGTAGAAGATTGGGGTAAACTGACTTTAACCTAGTATAGGTATCACTGTTGAGATGTAATCTCAATAATATAGAATAATTTTGCCTCTCCACTTCCTCATATCAGGGATATCATATGATAGTTGTCTTTCTCTGATTGACTTATTTCACTGAGCATGATACCCTCTAGTTCCATCCACATCATTGCGAATGGCAAGATTTCATTTCTTTTGATGGCTGCATAGTATTCCATCGTGTATATATACCACATCTTCTTTATCCATTCATCTGTTGATGGACATCTAGGCTCTTTCCATAGTTTGGCTATTGTAGACATTGCTGCTATAAACATTCGGGTGCACGTGCCCCTTCGGATCACTACGTTCCTATCATATGATATCCCTGATATGAGGAAGTGGAGAGGCAAATGGGGGACTAGGGGGGCAGAAAAAGAAGAAAAGAAACAAGATGGGATAGGGAGGGAGACAAACCATAAGTGACTCTTAATCTCACAAAACAAACTGAGGTTGCTGGGGGGAGGGGGTCGGGGAAGGTGGGTGGGGTAATGGACATTGGGGAGGGTATGTGCTATGGTTAGTGCTGTGAAGTGTGTAAACCTGGCGATTCACAGACATGTACCCCTGGGGATAAAAATATGTTTATAAAAAATAAAAATTTAAAAAAAAAGAATAATTTTGTAAAATGTGTCCAGTTACAATTTGGAAAGGACTTTGTGGACCATAGGCACAGATTAAAGAAGCACAAATTCAATTAGTATTGCATATACATGATCTTGCTTCTGACTGAGCAGCTGAATATCTACTTGGGGCCTGGCTGCCAGTTACCCAGATCTCCAGAGGCATCTGGGACACATGCAGAAGATGTTTCAGTCCCTCAGTGTTTGGACTGAAATGTTTTCAGCCTTCTAGCCATGTCAAACAGGTGTGTTGATCCCTAGAAATGAGAATTACGACCAAATGATTTAAGTCACCAGTTCCCTATGATGCAGAGGAAGCCCATTCTTTGGGAATCTGATGGGAAGAGAGTCAATGGGAGAGTGCTGAAGTGAGGTAGAAGTTGGAGCCAGAGTAAATGGAGCAAAATATTGGATTGGATTGGATTGGGATGTGTATTTGCTTAAGGAAATCTGTTTTGCTCCAGGAGGTCTGGACCCAGATATTCTCACTGAACTGTTGCTATACGGAAATAAATTTCTTAGGTCAAAGTCAATTTTTTACTTTGCTTTCATGTTATGAATGTACTTGGAAAGAAAACTATTTCTTAGAGTTGTTATGTTGTTGAACAGGATGGCCTTTGTGTGTGGTGTTTAGAGCTTGTTCTAGGCTTGATTTTGGGGAATCTCCAGTATGAGATGTATTCGAATTAAAATTTAAAACTAGAAGTTCAGCATTTCAGGAAAGAAGTAAGGAGAATATAGACTATACATCCCTGTAAAACCAGAGATAGTGAGGCCATACATTATACATGAACTCTCTGTATATGTATGTATATCGCTGAGCACCAGTGTACATGGTATGGAGTAACTAGTCTGGAATCTGGGTGTAAGTATATAGATTTTCTCAAGTTGTCTCTGTTGGGCTACTTCAAATATAGGCACAAATTAGAGGAACTTAGGAAAAATTCTTCTTTATTTTATTTACTTACATATTAAATTACCTATAGCTAAAACTTAAACTCCTTCATTTGAAAGGCAGCCCCATTCTCTTTTTATAATTGAGGTACAATTTACATCTAATAAGGTGTACAAATTAAAGCAAACACTTAATGTGTTTTGATAGTGTTTACATCCATGAAACTATCACCACAATCAATATGTGGAACACTTCTATAACCTCCACGAGATTCCTTAGGATTCTTTGCAATCTCTCCCTCAGCCACCAGCCCCAGGCAACCACTGATCAGATTCTCTCACTGTGTATTAGTTTGCATTTTCTAGGATTTATAGAGTCATACAATATATTCTTTTTTGGGTCCAGCTTTTTTCACTTCATCATGATTTTGAGATTCTTCAAATGTTGTTTGTGTCAATTTTCTTTAATTGTTAGGTAGGAATTTCATTGTATAGATATGTTCCATCTTTTTACTCAGTAACCTGTTGTTGGGCATTTCTCCCCCAGTGATGTGGGTTAAATTGTGATCTTTAAAAAGATCTGTTCAAATCCAAACCTCTAGTATCTGAGAATATTTGGAAATATTTGGATATAAGGTCTTTGCAGATGTAAAATTAGTTAACTTGAAGTCCTACTAGATTATCATGAGCCCTAAATCTATTCACTGGTGTCCTTAAAAGAAGAGGACAGACACACAGAAACTCCAAGGGAAGAAGACATGTGATAACAGTGGCAGAGATTACAGTGACGTAGCTATAATCCAAGGGAGCACTAAGGACTGCCCAGTAACCCCTGGAAGCAATAAAGAGGCGGGGAACAGATTCTCCCTTAGTGCCTCCAGAGGGAACCAATTGGGACATCTTGATTTCAGATTTCTGGCCTCCTGAACTATGAAAGCATTCTATTGTTGAAGCCCCCAGTTGGTAAGAATTTGTTACAGCAGCTCCAGGAAACTAATACATCCAGTTTTTGGCTATTTAAATAAAGGTGCTATCACAAATATTCACAAATCTTTGTGCGGACATATATTCTTATCTTTTGGGGATAAATATCTAGGAGTGGAATACCTGGGATATACTTAACTTTTTAAAAAATTGCCAAACAGCTTTCCAAAATGATTGTACCATTTTTGATTCCCACCAGGACGATATGAAAATTCAAATTGCCTCATCTCTTTGCTGAAATGTAATAGTGTCAGTATTTTAAATTTTATCCATTTTAATATGTATGTGGTGGTAGCTTATTGTGATTTTAATTTGCATTTCCCTAATATCTGTTAACCTTTTGTACATCTTCTTTTCTTTACTCAAAACTCTTAGGAGTTTTGTCTTATTATTCTGGATAAAACTCCTCCTGATTATCTATCTATCTATCTATCTATCTATCTTTTATCTATCTATCTATCTTCTATCAATCTATCTATCATCTATCTGAAAGAATTTTATTCAAAGTAACACACACACACATCCATATATTTCATGAGAGACTATGGACTCTGAAAAACATCCATATATTTCAAATATCTTCTCTAACCTGATGCCTTGCCTTCTTATTTTGTGATGGTGTCTTTTGAAGAGAAAAAACTGTAATGTTTTGTAAAGTCCAGCATCATTTTTTCTTTCATGTTTTCTATCTTTTGTAGCCTTTCTGAGAAAACATGAAGTTCCCTTGTACCCCCATAAATATTTTTCATCACACTACTTCTGTGCTTTAGAATGCATAATATTTTTCATTTCAGTGTTACATCACATTATAATATTTTGAAGATATTTTAAGCCTATTTTAACTTAAATTCAAATAACTCAGTCAAAGTGACAAATGAACTGACTCATTTGGCAAATCCATCACTAAACTCACATGTACCTTGCATTCTCCTACTGATAGGAGTTGCCCTGCAAGTGCTGGCATTCATTCATTGACTCATACACATCCATTCACTGCTGATATGTACCCACACTGCAGCCCCAGTCCCTGCCTGGTGAAGGAGAGAGGAAAGCAGAAATAAGGAAGATGGGTAAGGAGTAGTGAGTAGTGAAGGACTTTTTGCCCAAGCCACATCCCTAGTGAAAGCCAGTTGTAATTTTAATATAAATATGTCTGCCCTTGTTAGGACAAACCACATTCCACTTAAAGAATCTTCTTTTGAGTGTAATAGTTGTTATTATAGATTATTAAAAATATGCGCAGAGAAAATATATATATTTTTTTAAAAACTGAGCTTTGTGTTTGTTGGAGTGAGAATAGAGGGAGTGTTTAATTTCAGACTATGAGAGAATAGAAAATATTTGATCATTTCTACAAGAGTGATCAAATCTAAAATGACCATAAAGCTAAATTAAGGAGGTATGATATAACGATATTCATCTAGAATTGGTTATTTAAGTTTGTATCTCAAGCAAGAAAATTTTCAAAAATTATTATTCCAGCTTTGTTTCAATATTATGCAGCTCTTTTCTCTTTCATTCTCAAAGTCCCTGGCACCCCTCGAACCTGGATTAAGGGACTGAGTGACCAAATGGGAAGAGGTGTAAAAGAATTTATATTTTGCAGCCATATAAGACAGCAAATGTGGTAGAGCTGGGAGTTAGGAAAATTGCTGTCTTGTGGAATTCCAGAAGGATTTAGTCAATTTGATTTTGTGTTTGACTCCCAGTAATGGGAGAAATTCCAAACCCACTGCTTTTTGTGGATCAAATGTATTGTTTTTTGGCCACCCAGCTGGGTGGCTGGAACTCGGCAGGAGTGAGAAATTGTCTTGCAGAGAGTTTTGAGAGTCTGGAGGAGGGTTGAGTGCTCCCACTGGAGCTTGAGTTATAAAGGCACTGCAGAGAAATGTTAGAGGAGAGCAAAGACACCTGCTCTGACGTTCTCTGCAAGAATGTCATGCTCTGAGTAAGAGGATGCCTTATGTGACTTGGGATTTGAAAGGTTCTAAGCAACTGAAAGAGAAATGAAATGGGGAAGGGGAGTCAACTTGTGCCTCAGTAGCACCATTATTCACAATCTACAAGTGCAACAGCAGCAGCCACGGAAAAGTTTGTGGATCCTTGATTGCTAGTCTTTCATGGCACCCACTCTCATGTATCTCTCGTATCTATGCATTCATTCAACAAATATTCACTGAAAACACACCATGTTGCCAGGTGCTATTTTGGGCACCAGGTGTGCAGCTGTGAACCAAACAAAATGGCTCCTTGTGAGGAGCTAACATTCTAGGTAGGGGAGATGAACCATAAACCAGGCAATCAATCAACCAACCAATCAATCAACCAAGGAACCAACCAATCAACCAACCAACAAATATTCTATGACAAGTAGTGATACATACTAGGGAGAAAAAATAATACAGTGTTAAAGGAATAGAGAGGCAGTTTTGGAGTAATACATTTTGGAACGTAAACACGTTTTTCGGTTCACAATGTATTAAGGCAAACCAAGATGCACAAGACAGGTACATTCCTTTGATGTCCTATTTATAGAGCGATATCTATGAATATTGTGTTTTCACTTGTATTTCCTTGATCAGTCATCATGCCATTTCTGCATCAGAAGCAGAACAGGTATGTTGCTCCTGGAATATTGAGGCTCAGAGAGGTTCATGATTTGCTGAATGATATGCAGTTGGTTAAAAGCAGACTTTATATTTAAATAATATGTTATGCCATGTTTGTACCACACTATGTTTTTTTCATTCACTCAGCAAATATTTATTTAGTGCCTAGAATATGTTGGGTCTGGGTATGGCTTTAATGTTAATGACCAGGTAAGAATAGTGTCTACTATCCCAGAATCATGAAGCTTAGAGTGAGTAGGGGAGACAGATATTAAACAAATGATTACAGGTGAGGTAAATGTTGGGAAAAAGAAGGGTTTTATGGAAGGGGACCTAACTTTGGTCTAAAAAATGCAAAAGAATGAGTCACCTACAATCTTAATATGGTTGAGCAAATACAATGTAACACCTCCGCATTAAAAATTCCTAAATGCAGCCTATTTCAAGTTAATTGGTCAATCAGACTTGTAATTTATGGGTGCACTATTTTAAAGATAGAACTTCTGTTCTCCTGTATTTGTGTATGTATGCAGTTCTTCCTTAGCCAGGTTTTGTGTTGGTGTATGCCGAGGAAAGGACCACTGTTTATGCATCAACTTTTTTAGCCATATCTGTGATAATTGTCCATAGAACACCATTCTAAAATGATGGAGGAAAGTTCGATTCATATTTTATTATTATACTGCTTTATGCAAAATTTTAAGGATCTGAAATATACCCATTAGAGAGGCAAGACAGGGCCATTACCCATGAGATAATGCAGAAAGAGGACTGTGAATGCTACACAACCTAGGAGAGACCTTTCCAAGCCAACATAAACAGAAAGGTAGTCAGAGTTTCTCCAAAAACAAAGGGTTCTAGGTGGGAAGACAACATTGTGGTGAAATGTGAAAGGAAGTAATAGTAATAAAAATAGAAAAACAAGTAGTGAAGTTGGAGCCAGAATACCAAGAGTAGGACAAAAAACCATTCATGACAGAGTTCACCAACAGAGAACAAGCATGTTTCTATATTGTGGGGCCAAGCATGGCAAATTATGGTAGCTCAAAACAGTCATTCTTTTAAGATAAAAAAAGTAAAAGGTTTAGATTATTTGATAATTTTGTTTCATATCCCAGGTGGGCCCACTAACATCTACTCTGGGCAATTTTGATGCTGAAAAATGTTGATTGATCTGAGTTATGGTACTACTTTTAGAAGTAGCTCCATGGACGGGACTGGAAGAGATTATGCTGAGTGAAATAAGTCAAGCAGAGAGAGTCAATTATCATATGGTTTCACTTACTTGCGGAGCATAACAACACGGAGGACATGGGGAGATGGAGAGGAGAAGGGAGTTGAGGGAAATTGGAGGGGGAGATGAACCATGAGAGACTATGGACTCTGAAAAACAACCTGAGGGTTTTGAAGGGGTGGGGGGTGGGAGGTTGGGGGAGCCAGGTGGTGGGTATTATGGAGGGCACGAATTGCATGGAGCACTGGGTGTGGTGCAAAAACTATGAATTCTGTTACGCTGAAAAGAAATTAAAAAAAGAAGTAGCTCTAATTTTAAAAGTGGTCTAATTTTCTTTAATTTCTTCACCTATTAGGTGGGATTTCACTCCTCAAATTCTCAGTATTGTCCTCAGGAGCTACATATAATAAGTTTATGTTTCTTTTGAATTATATATCTTTAAATTTTGGGAAAAAATTGATATGTTTTTTTCCAAGGTAGTTCTTTCTTCAACATCAGGAGAAGCATGTTCTGGGGCACCTGGGTGGTTCAGTTAGTTACGCATCTGCCATTGGCTCAGGACATGATGTCAGGGTCCTGGGATCGAACACTGAATCAGGCTTCCTGGTCAGTGGGGAATCTGCTTCTCTCTCTTCCTCTGCCCCTCTCCATGTTGTGCCCTCTCTCAAAATATAAATAAACTCTTGAAAAAGAGAGAGAGAAACATACTCTGTTTCTTCAACCATTCCTCAAAGGACCTAGTTTCCAATCTTGCTAACTCTATTATCTTCTAGGCACTATCTAATGTCTTAATGTGCCTCTTAAAATGTGCTCACAATGGGTCACCTGGGTGGCTCAGCCGGTTAAGCATTTGTCTTCAGCTCAGGTCCTGATCTCAGGTCCTGGGATCCAGCCCCACATCAGGCTCCCTGCTCAGTGGGGAGTCTGCTTCTCCCTTTCCCCCAGCCTGTCTCCCCAGCTTGTGCTCTCTCTCTCATTGAAATAAGTAAATAAAAATCTTTTAAAAAAATGTGCTGCATAGTATTCCATTGTGTATATATACCACATCTTCTTTATCAAAAGAAATGAAATCTTGCCATTTGCAACGATGTGGATGGAACTAGAGGGTATCATGCTTAGTGAAATAAGTCAATCAGAGAAAGACAACTATCATATGATCTCCCTGATATGAGGAAGTGGAGATGCAACATGGGGGGTTGGGTGGGTAGGAAAAGAAGAAAAGAAACAAGATGGGATCAGGAGGGAGACAAATCATAAAAGACTCTTAATCTCACAAAACAAACTGAGGGCTGCTGGGGGGAGGGGGATTGGGAGAGGGGGGTGGGGTAATGGACATTGGGGAGGGTACGTGCTATGGTGAGTGCTGTGAAGTGTGTAAACCTGGCGATTCACAGACATGTACCCCTGGGGATAAAAATTTGTTTATAAAAAATAAAAATTAAAAAAAATAAAAAAATAAAAATAAAATAAAAATTAAAAAATTAAAAAATTAAAAAAATGTGCTCACAAACTACATGTGGTCTGTCTGACAGGTAGAAGATGAAAATAATCTTTAAACTGAGCTTACAGTCACAAAAAGTCTTTCTGCACTAAAAGATTACTTAGAAGTTCTAGAAGACTATGTGTGGGTGATATATAAATATAAACAAATATTTATTGAGCACTTGTGTGCTCGGATCTATTGCAGGTGCTGGAGATAGAGGACTGAACAAGATTGTCAAGTTCCGCGTTGTCATTGAGCTGATGTAACAGAGGGGCTGGGGGGTAAACAAATACACTAATAACTCTCCTACAGTTCTGAAGCAGCCAGTATTTTAAAGACAATAAAGTAAGAGGATGTGGTGGGAGCATGACAACACAGTGTAGGGTTTAGGCTATCAGGGAAAGTCTCACAGCAGTGATACGAGAGATATGATTGGAAAGAATTAGCCATGGCAAGATCTGGGGGACTAGCATTCCAGAGGAAGGGCAGATCAGCTCACTCTTCCACAGTTACTCACTTTATTACCTCTTTCCCACAGGCTCATGAAGAAGATTTACCCTTCCTCCTCTCAGCTAAGTCACTTGGGACTTTTCTCTCTTCTTGTTACCTCCCTATTGTGTCCTTTGAGGCCCAATGAAGAGAAAGTTTCCTGAAGATAGTTTGTGCTACTTTTCCGAGTTTAGTTGTTGTTTGTTTGAGAATTAGTATTGAAAGGAGGTGAATGAAAACTTTTTTACTAATCCTGCTTTGCTCTTCTTGTATATCAAATAATAATGGTTGACTTCAGTGGAGCCCTTTACTATGAACTAGTCATTGAACTAAGCTGTATTCATGCACTATCTATGAGGTAGACACCATTATTATTATTATTATTTTGGTTTCAAGTTTTTTTTTTTCCCATTTATTTTTTTTATTTTTTATTTTTTATTTTTTTAAATTTTTATTTTTTATAAACAAATTTTTATCCCCAGGGGTACATGTCTGTGAATCGTCAGGTTTACACACTTCACAGCACTAACCATAGCACATACCCTCCCCAATGTCCATTACCCCACCCATCTTTCCTGGCCCCCTCCCATCCCTGATATGAGGAAGTGGAGATGCAACATGGTTTCAAGTTTTTATTTAAATTTGTTAACATAGAGCGTTATATTAGTTTCAGGTATAGAATTTAGTGATTCACCACTTAAATACAACTGGTCAACACAAGTGCCCTCCTTAATACCCATCACCCATTTAACACATCCTCCTGCCCACCTTCCCTCCAGCAACCCTTATTTTACATATAGTAAAATGGAGGCACTGAACAGCTAATTAAGTTGCTCAGGTCATACAGCTGGTAAGAGGGGGAGGTAGTGGGCAAGAGGATTTGAACTCTTAACTCTTGTGCTATTACAAATGCGTAAAAGCAAAGCTATAAACATTAAGTAAAGTTTTGACAGTGACCACAGCTGTTTATATAGAAGCAGATTCCAACCAATCTGTGCTCACTGTAGGACTGAACATATACTAAGTTTTTATGGGCATATCTGGAGGACATTCATTGAGACACTGAGCTGACAATGGGAGAAGAAGTCATCCAAAGGGAAGAAAGTTTCAAGAAACAACAGTTTGGGACAGGGACAGAGGGACAGTGATCAGCTTTGGGAGGACATGTAACCCCAACCAGCTTCATGGCTTTCCTCTGAGTGTTCTCTAGCCCTCCAGCCTAATCCTGTACTTTCCTGCATGAATTATGAGGTAGTAGTGAGGATGCTGGGGAAGGGGAAAAGATCCAGGGTGGCAGAAAAAGAGTGTAAGAACTCTAGAATATCTGTAGGAAGTGTAGGTTGCAAGAGGAGCATTGGCATCATTGGAATTAGGGAAGGAGAATGACATTTGATGCCAAGAAGAACATTCAAGCACTGATAATGGTACTGTGTGAAGAGACTTCTCTTGGCTTATCCAATCCAAATTCTCAGCTCATCTCCAATCCCACCCATGAGGCTGAGAGATGGGATAAACAGCCTTCTCTTTTATATCATAAACTTTGATGTATCAAATGATGTATCAAACTTTGAATGATGTATTGGTGTATTACGTGTTAATTATTATAAATAGACATCTTAGTGAAATTTCACAAAGTAGACAGCACATGGAGCTCAAGAGGCACAACTTAAGTGCATCCCAGGAGTCCCCTTCATCTTCTTCCACCTCACCATCTTGTCTTTTTTTTTTCTTAAGATTTATTTATTTATTTAAGAGAAAGAGAGAGAGAAAGAGGGAGAGTGCAAGCAGAAGGGGTATACATCGAAAGAATCTCCAGCATATTCCATGCTAAGCATGGAGCCCAAAACAGGGCTCAATCTCAGGACCCTCAGATCACAACCTAAGCCAAAGTCCAAGAGTCAGACACTTAATCAAATGTACCACCCAGGTGCCCCTCACCATATTGACTTCTAATAGTATATGTTAGGGGAATATATTGCATTTTTTGTATTGCTAATAAATTGGTTCAAAAAAACCAATGAAACTCTTCAACTGTGATCTTTTTAACCTGGCTTTTCTAGGTGATAAAATAATTTTTGGTGATTTTAGTGAAGGAAACACTTCCAAAAATTGAATTCCAAAATGTTCTTTTGGTATCATGAATTTCTTTCCCAAAGTAATTGCTTTCTCCTTCATCTCTCTCATGAGAAACTCATCCCTAAGTTTCTGACTAAGGAAGTCTGGGGTGGGGCTTAGAATTTGTATTTCTAACAAATTCCGAGGTACTCCTGGTGCACCTTGAGAACTTTGAGAACAACTGCTTGAAAGTAAGGGCTAATGTGCAAAAGATGAATAGGTTTGCAAGACTCTAGGATGGAAGCCAAGATTTATTTTAGCTGATGAGTAAGGAGTCACTTTGCCTTTTCTGAGTGAGGAATATGGAGGACTGCCTATGCCAAAGGTAGCCACATTTGGCAGGCTTTTTTAGATGCTTAAAGTGTCTATAAAGAGTGTCACAATCACACATCCCTTTGAGACTAACAGTCTTATCACATCCATACATCTTAGGAAATTGTTTAGAGGGTATCTCTTATTGACTGTATCCTAGGCATCTATGAATTGTTATCCTTTTCTTTTTTATATATGCTCTTACATACACACACATATATACATCCTTTTAATTTCCTCCTGTTTGTTATAAGTTTCATTAGGAGACATGATGTTTATGCTTGAATTTTAAAAACTATATTGCCATAATCACCTACTACTCTAGGACTTTTATTGTTTAACTCTTCTAAGTACTCATTTGCATGATGTGATTGCTGATTGCTTAAATATTGTAGGGTCCCATATTTGTTTACTATACATCCACACTGAGGATACAAGTTGTAGGTCAAAGATTAGAAGGTGAAGATATCTGAAATGTGACACCAATACTGATAAAAGAGTTATGTAATGTTAATAAGATTGTCTGTGTACCACATTTACTATTTGGGTTCACTCAGAGCTAGGGTCAGCTTCATCTATCCTAACTGCTAGCTAAATGACCTGCCGTCCAGAAGATTCTATCTCTCAAATGTTACACAAAGTTGACTCACTGAAAATGAACCATGAGCAATTAAACTCAATCTAATTTCAGTTAGAAAACCAGGCTCTTTCTAAATGATGTTATTATATAGAAAAGAGTGTGCATGGGACCACAATCTCTGCTATAAATGTTCTGCCAGTCATAATGAGAAGTGTTACACTGGCTATGAAATCCTACAATTGCCTGCAGCTGTTTCTCCTGTTCTCACCTTGCATTACAGAATGGCCACTGAGAACAAAATGCTAACTATCTGATGTTCTGGAAGTTTTGACATCTTCTGGGATCTTATGCTAGATTAAATTATTGGCCTCAATTCTACACCCTTCCTAGTGTTCATAAACCTTTGCCAACTTTCAGAGTTCTCTAACTATGAAAGGACTGTCTCTGTCTATATTTTGACTTTGGGTTTAGCATATGACTAGTTGGGGCCAATAGAACAGGGCAGAGGTGATAGTGTGCCAGTTCTGAACTCAGGCCTCAGGAGAGCTGGTATTTTTTTTTTTTTTTTTGCCTGTCCTCTTGTACTTCCTATCACCATGAAAAGAACCTGTCTGTGTTAGCCTAGCATAAGAATAAGAGACACATGGACTAGAGTTGCCCTTGCCAAGTTGTATCAGCCAAATCCAGTTTACAGCAGTTTACAGCAGGGCCACCATTCAATCCTCAGATCATGGGCAAGCTGAGTCTACTTCACTTGATTCTCCAGGTGACCAGTAGATGTATGAGCAAACCTAGGTGCTGTCAGCAGAGACAACCAGCTGAGCCAAGCCTAGATTGGCTAATCTCTGGCCAACCCAGAGATGCATAAGCTATAATAGATGATTACTGTTCTAAGCCATTGAGTCTTGGGATGGTTTGTTATGCAGCTATAGCCAACTGATACATTCATTTATTTATGCCAAAGAAAGCACCAAAATATGACAAAATATGACAAAAAGAAATAGAAATTGATTATATGGAGAACTGAAAGCAACATGTCATACATTTCTGCATAAAAGATATTTCAGTAATAAAAGGAAGGGGATTTCAAAATGAACAAAATATTTAGAGTCCACTTTCAAATATACAAGGATGAATCAAAGGCAAGATAAGTTAGACATATTATTGAACAAATACATACAGAACAAATGCACAGTACATGATAAAGGGAATGCTGCCTGAAGGAGTCTGAAAAATCTTCAGGCTTCTCATTCTAAGCTAATTTTTGGACAGAAAGGTCACTTAAAGGACCCAGAAGGCAAGAATGTTGAAAATTTTACTTAAAATAGTAGTTCATATATTCAGCCCAATGACTGTTAATTTCTAGGCATTAGATGTTCATAAAATTGTCATGATTGAAGATAATTTGCTCAAATAAAATAAAACTTAAATCCACGACAGTTAAACCAAGTTATATGGGTCTCTGGTAAGAGATTTTTTATACAACATAAATCACTGGAAATGTGTGAGCTTTTTTTTTCCCCCCAATATGGATAACATGGAGAGAAGTATGAACCAATGGAAACAATGACAAAAATAGCTTATAGTTGTGTAATATCTTCCTCATTCTCAGTATAATTGAGCATATAGTTTTACAACAATATTTTTGAGGTCATTTATTCTTATTTTACAATTAAAGTAACTGAAGGTCAAAGAATTTAGGTTATTTGGGATCTAGTAACTTCTGGCTGCAAATCTAAGTTCTAATGTGCATATTAGCATTGCTCTTAAAAAAAAAAAGGATTTTTATTTTTGACAGAGAGAGAGAAAGAGCACAAGCACAAGCAGGGGGAGTGGCAGGCAGAGGGAGAAGCAGGCTCCCCATTGAGCAGGGAGCCTGATGCCCAAGAGAGGGTCCTGGGATCATGACCTGAGCCGAAGGCAGACAGCATTTAACTGACTGAGCCACCCAGGTGCCTCTAGCATTGCTCTTTTTAACATAAATGTTGGAGGCAAAACTTAAGGAAAATCTTCAATTGGAATTATGTAAGTTCAAATGGAAGTATTACTATTCTGGTAAAATTTGAGGGAATTCTTTATGTCTTGAAATGAAATACACTAGGAATAGCTAGGACTCTTGGGAAAATATTTAACACATAATAAGAAAGCTAAAAGTTTGTCATATTTTTAAAGTGCTATAGTGAATAAATACTGAACATTTAAAACTTTATTGTTTGGTTTTGGCACCTAGGCATATACTGCCTTTTTCACACTGCCTTAATGGATATATCTTATCTACCCATTTAATCGTTCCACTCATGTATTCCCCAAATGTCTTGGATGGAGCCAGAAATTCTCTTGGAGTCTTTCTCTAATGTTAGATTTCTTTTCTTTTTCTTTCGGGAGGAACTTATTTAAAGGATGCCTGACCTATAGAAAACAGAAAATAAATATTGTTAACTCAATATACTGAGCCATGCTAAAGGACAACTTGCCACCAGCAATAAGTCAATCTATATAATAAAAATAGACTGCCATTTTGCTAGGTGCCTCATATATGCTAACTCAATTCATTCCTTGTAGCAATACCAAACAGTAAGCGTTTTCTCCCTATTTTCAGATAAGGAAAATTGGGTTCAGGGACATGAAGTAACTTGCCCAAATTCACACAATCAGTAAGTACTAGATTCATTCCCAGGTTTATAAGACCAAAAATGTAAAATTGTTCATCTCTAGCTCCTTTCCTTGACAAATCAAAATATCTGAGTTATTTTCTTATAATCATATATGTAAAAGTGAAGGATATCATAAGCTATAAGATTTGGTTGTTAATGTGCTCTTTTTTTTTTGCTTAATCTAAAACAGGCATTGCAGATGGGTCCCAGAGATTTTTAGGTCTGAGTCTAAACTCATGACTGTTTCCATCATCTTCTATTATTTCTTCATTCCCATGAGCTGAAACTTCTAAATAGTTGCTCACAAACGTGCATTCTGATGAAACTCAAAGCTTTCTAAAATACTTGCTTGCCATTTGATCTTTCAGGATTTTCCAACAGCTGGGTGCTGGGGACAAACCTCCCTCCCGTCAGTTCCCACTTAGCATGTCACACTTCCAGGTTCAGCCCATTCTGCAGGATGGAGTAGATGGGTGGGAGAGAAGAGCTGTCCTTTCTCTTCTTTGCAAGAATCCAAGAAACAAAAAACAAAACAAACAAACAAAAAAACAAACAAAGAATCCAAGGAACCATTAATCTGTATCGTAGTATGAGTCTCCCATTACCAATTTCCCAGTCACTTCTTGGTTCCCTTCAGCCACGTCACAAGAGTCTGATGGAAAGACAAAGGGTTTAGATGGGAAAGGACAGCCCAGAGAGATCTCTCAATTTCCACCCAGATTCTATTTCCCACTCGTTAGAAAGAGCCAAATGAAATGTTTGGTATGAAACCACCAAACAAAAATCAACAAGAAAATGTAGTGTCCATGTTTTTATACCTGCATTGCAATCATTCAACGAGCCAATAATGATAATTTTCTAAAGTTGCCTTTGGCCAGGTATAGCCTTTTTGCCTTATAGCATGTTTTCCTCTTGATGTCATGGTGCCTCCTCTTTGGCATTTTACTAGATCTTGTGGGTCTCTGCCAAGGGCACCAGACAAGCTTTCTGTCAGGAGTTTTTCCAGGCCACATGCCAAAAAAGTGGTTTAGGGTTGTCCAGAACCTCCTTAACTGTTCTTTTCAGCCTGATCGTTTATTACAGAGGTGGGAGGGTGCAGGACACAATGGCTTATGTAATTTAGTGATTTTCTGACTGTTTATTAATAGACAACATACAGAAATCTGTAAGCAGAATGTGGGCTGTGAATGCCAGCATGCAACTTTTATTTGGAAGGGAGATTTTAGGAATGTGGTAATGGGAAATACCTGCCAGCTTGGTCTGTCCTCACCAAAGGAAAGGAAAAAAATCCTCTAGTTTTGCCAGTGTGAAAGCTCCAATTGCAACCAGTAATCAGCCTGATGTTCATTGTGGTTTTTGCATGGTGTGAAGTCGCTGGACTTGCATTGTAACACAGACATCCCCCCGGAACACTCAGACTTGAGATGGAAAGTTGAGCTGCCTATCAGTAAGCAATATTTTTAAAATCTTGGAGCCTTTTCACCATGACATTATTTGGTTTCACAGCTCATATTGCTTCCTAGTTTATATTCTTTCCACCCAGGGTTGCAACGTGTGCCTTGTGGTGCTTTGGAAATGCCTTGATACTTTCACTCTATTTTTACTTATAAATAGACTTCTACTACCATCTACATCAGTTTAAGATTAGGTCACTCTGTATTAATCTTTGAAAAATTACCAGGAATCAGAATGTGAAATAAACTGCAATGAGATCAGACTCAGCTGGCACAAAGAGATTAAGCAGCTAACACCTTGATACAGTTTATTCAATTTTAAAATATTAGTTGGCTTGGTGAATACATTTTATTTTTGGCAATTCCTTTGCATCTAACCTTTGAGCTCAATTGTTTTGGTTTCCATTTTGTGTCATTTCTTTTAGGAGCATTGGAAGATTATTACTCATTGCATCCTGTTGGGATTACTCAATTTGAAGTTTGATTTGCCTGTTTATCTGTAAGATTTCTGAAATTGGTAGTTTAAATTGCATAGCACAGTTCAAAAGCATACCATCAGCCTCAGAATGAATACTACAACCAACTTTTTCATAGATTACTTAAATCTTGTTATATTCAACTGCATAGAGACAAACAGAGTGCCTTCGGCAAGATGAGCCATTGCTTTATTTTTAAAGCTCGCTTATGTCAACGCTTTCTATCCATGACTAGGTTAACCACCATTATTCAGGGGTGAGATCAGAGTTCTTTTCTTTCCTAGAGCTGCTTGCCATTTTCTCAACACCTGCCTTACAAGTGACAGCTCTGTGGGTGTCCTCATAAATTACAAATCATGTGCCTTGGTCCTGATGCCTTGGGACAGGCACAAAGTTAGAAACTGTCCTGTAACTTTAGAACTGTAGCTGCAGGATGGGACAGCTGAGTAGAGAACAGAGATGCACATCAGCAGGGGTTCTGTTAAGATACTATGAGGCCGCCTACCTGATGCTGGTGGACAATTTGCCCAATTTGTACTGCAAACTGAGTAGATGTAAAGTGGGAAGCAGTAGCCTGCTGGCATAGAGAATGGAGGATGAATCTGAAATGGAAGTTTCTCTTTTCTTCTTAGGGTAATATTTAGGACCATGATCATGTGGTTAAAATTCCCACTCAGCATCCTCCCTTTGTTTAAAAATTTACCATGTTTGCTAAGACTGGTGATGGCTTTCTGATATGGAATAAGGATTTTTAATTTTCTTCTTCTTTAAAATTTCTTCCCTGACAAATTTCATGATGAAAGCTTGAAGTAAATATAAGAACAGCCAAACAATGTAAATGTATACAATGAGTAACTTCCTTTCCACATCATCTACCCTAGATATACTATGTAACAGTTACTGGAATAAGGAAGCATGATGTGTAAGTTAACTTTATGAAACAAATCACCCAAACACTTATCATAAAACAACCAGTTGTTATTTGCCATGGGTCTATGTGTCTGATTGGCAGTTCTGTTAGTCCACGCAGCCGTTCAACTCACTCAAGAATCTATAGTCAATAGCAGGCTTGCCAGGCAGCATTGCTAATCTTGGCTGAGTTCTCTCAGTATTTAGGACTATAGCTGGGACCGTCAGGAAGACTTGACTCCGTTCCATGAGTCACACCTGTAGCAAACTGCCCTGAGCATATAATCATTATGAAAGCATAGGAATATGAAGAGAATTGAAAATGTGCTAAAGCTTTATAATGTCTCTGCTTATGTCAAGTTTGCTACTGTCCCATTGGGTGAAGCAACTCATGGTGAATTCCAGAGTCAGTGTGGGAAGAGAATGCCAATGAGTGTGGATACATGGAAACATGAAACATCGGGAATATGTATGCAATCAGCCTCCCACATATGGCGAGGGCGTAAACTTTCCATCTGAATTATTGATGTAAAATAATGTTATAATTATGGTTTACTTTAAAGTGTTCTATTATAGTCTTTTTCCTTGAAAATGAGTCATGCAAAAAATAGATGAAAAAACAATTTTCAGGTGGAAAGAGTACTAATAAAGCCCTTTAGATAATAAGATTAAAAAATACATCACTTCTGTGAACACTGAGAAACCTTCAGGGAAGTAAACTATTGTACTGATCAAGAAATATGGAGGCAGTCTGAAGACCCCTTCCCACCCCATGTCCCAACCTGTCAGGTGTTTTTCTTCCACTTAGAATAAGTTCATTTTTAATATTAGGACTAAGACACAGAGATCATGTCTTTAAAATTCCTTGAATATATTACAGTAACAGACCCCACTATTTATGCTTTTTTTTTTAATGAATAAGAGGATAGAAGGAGGATAAGGATCCTTTCTTTTTCTCCCCTGGCCTGAAATACGTGTTTTCCAGGGATGAAGACTGAAGTTAACATACACTGATATTTAATAGTACATTTCTAGGATAAATTAGGTGCTTTGCTGATGCTATGCCTTGCAAGAAAAAAACTAATCAAATTTCCTGACATATGGGTTCTGCCAGGTGTCTAGTTTGGTCATGATGATATAGGATTTTCTTTTTTGCCCCCTGCTGGAGTGGAACTAAGACTCAGGGCCACACAAGCAGTCATGCACTATGTTCTGATTTAAAAGAAAATCTCATCCTTTCCAAGAAAGAACAAAAATGTTCATGGCCTCTGTGTGTGTGTGTGTGTGTGTGTGTGTGTGTGTGTTTAAAGCAGTAATTATATAGGTGTCACTTGTTCTCTCTCCGGGACCACACTCTGTCTTGGTAATCTAAAAGTTGGGTGACAGTTTAGTGACTCTTAGTGTGTGGGCTAGCAGCATCAGAATCACCTGAGAGCTCGTTTTAAGTGCAAATTCTGGAATTTTCACCCACACCCATTGAATTTAAAATGCTGGGGAGGCCTAGCAATCTACGTTTTAACAAGTTCTCCAGATGACTCTGATGCATGCTAAAGAGGGCCATTCATTTGGAACTTCTATAGCTGTGCTGTCTAATACGGTAGCCACTAGCCATATATGGCTATTTACATTTAAATTACTTAAAAGAAGGTGAAATTTAAAATCTGGTTCCTTAGCCACACTAGCTATATTTCAACTGCTCATAACCACATGTAGCTAGTAGCTATCATATTAGACAACAAAATATGGAGAGTTTCATTCATTATTTCAGAAAATTCTGCTGGACAACTCTTCTGTAGCTTTTCAAGTCATTGCCTAAATTTCTGGGACTCTAGGTCCTCCAAAGTGTCTCACTTTACCTTAGGAGAGGGTCTTGGCTTTCATGAACTCAGAGGTCTATAGTTATCTTGGATATCTTGGACATAAATAGAGCTTCCTCTCCTCCTTGTATATCTCCTATTTGTCATCTGTCCCTTGAGGCTTTGGAAAGGTAGAAATCAGGCAGCCCACTGGTCACATCTCATTCACGATGTTTTAATTGGTACATTGTGTTTAATAATGGAATTAATTCCAACATTAAAAACTAGAATATTTTACATAAAAATTCAAAACTTTCCATTTCTCTAACACTGCACCCAGCCCCCCAAATTGGAATCTCTGGCAACTTTTCTTCCTGCCTGGCTATTCTCTGCTGGGCTGGCTGGGGAGCAGGTTCTCACTTTGATTGGGTATGCACACTAGAGTTTGCCACCGACCTTACCTGCCCAGTTTCACCCATTTATGTTCACTGCCTCACTCTCCGTTTTAATTTGAATTGGCTGCTATAAGTTTCCCATGTAGGAGCCACTGGGGTCCTCACAATCTCTAAAGAATAGCCCCTGATGAGTCCTCTGATGACAGTATTATTTATAGTTCCCTAGTGGAATAGTTCAAGAGAACTTTTACCAGGCCCTCTAATATAACAGAAATAAGCTAACCAGTAAATCAAAGGCAATGCATTCACACATGCCCCCTCACTTTTGAGGCAGGATTCTGGACCAGTAACTTCCTCTTGACTGAAGACAATGTTTCCCTGGTTGTATTGCAGAGCCTTTTATTTTATTTTATTTATTTTTTTAATTTTTATTTTTTATAAAGAAGATGTGGTATATATACACAATGGAATACTATGCAGCCATCAAAAGAAATGAAATCTTGCCATTCGCAACGACGTGGATGGAACTAGAGGGTATCATGCTTATTGCAGAGCCTTTTAATCTTTTCCAGCACAGCCTGCCTCAGAAATCAAGAGCACTTTACAAAAACACCAGAGAATTCTTTGGTCATTGTAGAGAACAGAGACACCTAACAGAAAAGCTTATAATGCCAGTGGAAGTCTTGAATTACAAAAGAAAGAGAATCTGGGGCAATTTTTCTTAAAATACTACTACACTTTACTCAAATAACTGTTTTGTGAATTTTAGAACTCCTTCTTCCCCTTTCTTCCTTCCTTCCCTCCTTTCTTCCTCTCTCTCTCTCCTTCTTCCTTCCTTTCCTCCTTCCTTCCTTCCTTCTTTCTCACTCTCTTTCTTTCTTTCTCTTTCTAGTTAGTCTTTATTCTAGGTCAACTACATCAACATTGATTATGGGAATGTTTAAACTTTGTTGTGATTTTATTCTCTTTTCTGATATTAGAGAGAGCATTTCACTACAGTCAAAGCATTACAAGAGGAATGATAATGGAGTATAAACTAGGGAGTGAGGTGTAAAAAAGCAGAGATTCATTAGTATGGCAGAGGCTTATTTGCCCACATTCACAAGCCAAGGCTGACTACATAAGTCATTGGTTTCAGGCCAACTAAGTCTTGCAGTACTTCTTCTATCATACTTTCATGGAAAGTCTAAGGTTAAATAGAACACTGAATTGAGTACAAAGAAGAAAACAATTCTAAAAATATAAAGTTATTTAAGAATGTTTTCTTAGAGAGATGACCTCTGAACCCTGTCTTCGATGCCCTAGTTTTGGAAAAAAGAAGTGGAAAATATACAGTCTCTCCAATGTAGTTTTTTCCTAAAACCTAAGTCTGATCATGTCACCTACCCCAGTCTAAACCACTGAATGACTCCTGCTGGGATAAAGTTCAGACTCTGGTCCCTTCCAGTCCGGTCTTGACCTACCTTTCCAGTTTCATTCATTACTGCCTCTTCTGACACATTAGATCCTTAACTCCACTGGCATACTTGTTTCTTTCCAAAATCTCTCATCATTATGTACTTTATTGTGTACTGTTGTTCTGTCTGGAATGTTCATTTCCATTTTTCTCTCAAAATTCTCTTCATCCTTTGGTATTTGTCTTAGATCATCTCCTTTTTGAAACTTTACATTTGGGCTCCAATATTACTTTGAGTACATATCTAATAGCACTTATTATAACATACTCTTTTGGAATTATGTACCTATCTCCACTATTTGACTATGAGCTTGTTGAAAGAAGAGTCTTTGCTTTATTTATACCTAGTGCCTATCTTGAGTTTTAGATGATAGCAGAAGTACCTTAGGTATTTGAAAAGATGATTATAAATATTAATTCCCCAATATATTCAGTAGGTTTATACACATATATGTACATATGTACATATAATTTCTTATATTTTTAAATATTTGCTTGGGAAATGATGTTCCATGCTTTTAAGTGAAGAGTCATGAAAGTAGATTTCATGTCTTTGTAATTTTCTTTGTGCACAATTTGGAAAGTATCGTATAATGTGGGTTCTTGTATCAGTTAGCTGGTGCTCAATAACAAAACACACTAGATGTTAGAGGCTTAAAGCAAAAATTCATTATTTCTTTCAAGTCTACATTTTGTCTGGAGAGTTCCACTGATCTTGGCTTGGATTGTTTATGTAAATACTAGTTGTTGGGGGCCGAATGTTCTGTGATGACCCTGTCTAGAATGTCATGGCCCTACTCCATGTAGTGTCATATTAGTCCAGGCTTGTTTTGGTGGTGATGACCTGCTGCCAAAGAGGAAATAAAATGTGCAAATTATTTTTCAAATATCTTCTTGCAAAATGTGTGCTACTTTCCCATTGGCTAAGGCAAATAAATTACCAAGGTCAGAGTCAGTTTGGGAAGACACTACCAAAGGCTATGGATACAAGGGTGTAAAAAATAAAGCACTAAATATATTACTTAATAAATACACAAAATAATTATATTTTGCACATTAAAATATAGTAAAGAGAAGATGGTGCTTTTCTCCAAAGGCATATTTAAAAACCCAGTCCAGTTTGGCAAAACCTATTTAATCCCTGTTTTCTCTCAGCTGTAAAATCAGGATGGTAACACCTATTGCTTAAGACTTCTGTGAAAATTATGTGAAATAATTAATATGCAGCCTTTTCACCATACTTGGCACAAAGTCATCCTCAACACTCATTTATTTCTTTTTTCTACTTTTCTCCTGTCTCTAGACTCCTAAGCACTCTCAGTTTTTCTTTGTTTAGCCAGGTTTTATGAGGCTAGTGAGAAAATTTTCAGTGTAGTATTTCAGAGATGAATCAACTGACTTAGACATACAGAGATAGTGTCACCTTGAAATGTCTTGAAAAGAAAATTGTCATATTGTATAAGATCAGTGAAAAGCACAATTCATCATTATTACATATTGTAGTCTTTGCCAGGAGTTGTGGGCACAAATCTGATCCCACGTACTTTGTTTTATGTGGAGGTGTTGCTTAGTAACATCGTATTAAGGGAGAATGGACAAGAAAGCTATGTCAGGCATTTCTAACTCAGGTCAGCACCATTATATCCTTGGTATGAAATTGGGAAATATTACTCAAGGTCAATGGACTCAAAATTCTTTCTTGGTTTCAGCTTTTTTCTCTACAGCACATGATTTAAACTTGAAACATTATCTACTTAGCAAGTCTAAATTATCATTAAATTTAGGTTGGATAGCTTATTGTTGTTTGGTACCTTGCATTTTACTTAAGACATAATAAATACTCAAAATCAGTTGGTATTGATTGTTCAAAGTTTAGCAACTATTATAGAACGTCTAGTTAATAAAGAATTTAATCTAAAAGTCAAGGGGGATCAATGCACAGTTTCCATCCCAGATCCCCTGAAGAAAGGGAAGGTTTGGGAAGCCCTACCTTGTCATGTACCATTAATAAAATATACTGTACCCAGGCCCCCCTCCAAAAAAGTCAAAGAGAATAACAATGCATATATATTTGTTTATAAAAAATATTAGAAATTCATTCAGCATGTATACAATCTTATTAATAAATGATACTATTAATAAGAGTTTCATGCATTCAGTTCAATTAAATGAATGTTTATTGAGTGCCTTTTAAGTGTCAGTTTTACTGTGCTGAGCACTGGGTATGTGAAAGCTCGCAGTAAAGTCCCCTGTTGTACAGGTCAGTTAAAAATATTGATGGTGAAGTACTTCTATGACAGTGAATCAGAAAACCCCTAATTCATGGTGATGATACTGGGTATCTCTGTTCAGGTATTCAATCTCTACCACAGGCCTGGAGTCAGCTAGGGATTATTTTGCAATAGGAGAATGGTTGGTTGATAAAAATGTGCATGGCTTTATGCCAAAATAATCCTGAATGACTGTAATTATTTATTGACCAACCAAGCTTTGGTCTCATTTGTACTTTTATGACAATTTTGTGTTGGCAGGACATAGGATCTGGGATTCTTTTCTGTTTGGGATGGCAAACATGTGGATTTACTATTCCACCGTTGTGACACAAAATGAGGATAGATCATTTCTCAAATTAATGAATAGAGTTGGGAGTTTAAGGGAATGGATGCCAGCTGGATAAAATATGACATGACTGGTGTTTCAGCCATATGGTACTTAGCTACCTCAGTGACTTTGTGATATCTGTAACTCTAAGAATATTATTCCCTATTACAACATTAGACAAAAGAAAAATCTATTCACACTTATAGACCTGAAATTTTGTTTTTTTCCTTGATGACCTTACAGCTTTTCTGAAACAAAGTAAGGAATCAATCATATACTGTCTTATGATACTCTCTCGGATAGACACTAAGCTCACAGAGAGCACAAACTCCATCTCACATGTCTTCAAAGCTTCTACTGCAGAAAGTTACCTTTCCCACACTTATACATACTTAAACGCCTCTAGGCTTGGCTTTTAGGCAATTAGAACTTTGCTCATGGTAATAACAAGCGAGGCAGCTACCCTGATGAAGGGGCCCTAGAAAATCTTACCAGTCGTGCAGTACATTAACCCTCTCTCTTTTAAAGGATTTTTCTTTGGGGGTGCCTGGGTGGCTCAGTGGCTTAAGCCTCTGTCTTTGGCTCAGGTCATGATCTCAGGGTCCTGGGATCAAGCCCCGCATCGGGCTCTGAGCAGGGAGACTGCTTCCCCCTCTCTCTCTGCCTGCCTCTTGGCCTACTTGAGATCTCTCTCTCTGTGTCAAATAAATAAATAAAATCTTTTAAAAATAAATAAACACTTCTTTTTGTTGTCTGATTGCTGAGGCTAGGACTTCTAGGACTATGTTGAATAGCAGTGGTGATAATGGACATCCCTGCCATGTTCCTGATCTTAACGGAAAAGCTTTCAGTTTTTCTCCATTGAGAATGATATTTGCGGTGGGTTTTTCATAGATGGCTTTGATAATATTGAGGTATGTGCCCTCTATCCCAACACTTTGAAGAGTTTTGATC
>PISX010012387.1:0-14249 GCA_004024625.1 Mellivora capensis | reverse complement strand
AAATGAAATCTTGCCATTTGCAACGACGTGGATGGAACTAGAGGGTATCATGCTTAGTGAAATAAGTCAATCGGAGAAAGACAACTATCATATGATATCCCTGATATGAGGAAGTGGAGATGCAACATGGGGAACTAGGGGGGCAGAAAAAGAAGAAAAGAAACAAGATGGGATTGGGAGGGAGACAAACCATAAGTGACTCTTAATCTCACAAAACAAACTGAGGGTTGCTGCGGGGAGGGGGTCGGGAAAGGTGGGTGGGGTAATGGACATTGGGGAGGGTATGTGCTATGGTTAGTGCTGTGAAGTGTGTAAACCTGGCGATTCACAGACATGTACCCCTGGGGATAAAAAATTGTTTATAAAAAAATAAAAATTAAATGTCTCGGTAAAATAAATAAATAAATAAATAAATAAATAAATAAAGGATTTTTCTTTCTTATGCCCATGGTCATTCACATTTTCTAATGGATTTGTAGAATTATAGACTTGTTCACCCTTCTGACTTTTTAACCTTACTAAATTCAAACATAAAACTTAAATGTACAAGAGTCACTGTGAGGTGCAATTTAAAAATCAGCAAACGAAGAGATATTTTCCTTTGGAGGGTAAAGTACTGATATTAGGTGAGGTCCTGTAAATGCAGACCCTGAAGGAAAAATGAGAGAGCAAATAGCTTATTTGGGAGTTGATCTTGGGGAATGCCTCCCACTCAGTTGGGAAGTAAGAAAGTGAGACAGGGAAGGGAAAGGAGGCAATAAATGGTACCTGTTGAACAGTAACTGAGCCGCTGGGGCGCAGTACTCTTGGGGCAGTTTAGGAGAGTGGACCTAACTTCCTTTCTTATTCCACCTGAAGAGCAAGGAAATTGGGGAATTTAATCCTCCAGTTCTCATCAGTGGCTGAGCCTTGCTGCTGGGAGTATCACCTCTGGCATTTCTAGCAGTCCTGTGTACTGTCTGAGAAAAAGCTCACAGACAGCCAGTTGCAGTCGAATAATGCTGGCATTCACTGGGATGGTGAGTGTTGATGGGAGAAGGGCTGGGAATCTATGGGATCTCTTACAAATGCAAAAACCATCAGTGCATTTAAGTCAAATGAGACGGCTGATTTGTTTTTGTATTTTGTTTTGAGAATGTTGCAATTTGAAGAGGAAAAAACACATTGGTTTCCCCTAGGCTTACAGATTATATCAAGATTTTTCTATTAGATGAAATTTGTATTTGAGCACGTCTACCGTGTGTGTATTAGACATATATCTGTATGTGTCTTAAATATTAAAAATAAATTTTCAGTACATTAGAAAAAAATTTAGAGAGAGTTAAGGTTAATTTGGTTTGCGGGGGTGGGGGATTTTGTATGATTCTCTGAAAACTGAATGAAGTTACTAAATAAAAAACCCTCTGTGTTACTAATGGCTAGTGTACTCCAGACTAACTGCCAAAAGAATTTGGACAATTTTCTCCTAGGTCAGCAATTCTACCCACCTTAGGGATTAGCACTTAAAGGCTAATCTTCAAATATTTTGCTTACATATTTTGCTTAAAAACTTTGGAAAAAGTATGACTGCTGAGATATTTATTACTTTAAATATGGGTTTGTATTGGAAATATTGATCTTCATAAACAAAACTGTTATAATCATGGTTGAAACACTTTTATTGATAATACTTTCACCCTTTTGGGGGGAAATAAGCATTTGAATTGAAAAATATTTGGATAATTATTTCCTTAAAGATAGAAATGTTAATATCCTTCTCAAATTATGCTTTTTATGGTATTTTGTTGTAGGTTCATATTTTCAATAGCTTCTTTTATTTCCTTCAGGATATGAATTTGGTGTATTGAAGCTTTGCTTATCCTATTCTTTTTCGCTTAGGTAGCTACTCCCTCTTTTGAGTCTCTGTAAAATAAAATCCCTTCTCCTGCTAAAGTAAAGAAGGACAGATACTTGGAGGTACCTGGATGTCTGGTTGGCAGGGGAAGGGACTGAGTCAGGACAGATATTCAACCAGATCCTTCAGTTTCCCACTCCACCGCTCATTTGTATTACCTCCCCCAGTCATTGGTGATTCAATTCTGAACCTTCCTGGGCTTGCATTCCATCAGCATTTCACTCTTAGCGCTTCAGTTAGGCTTTTTCAACTGTTCTAAGCAATGCCCATTTGTCTATTTATTTTCTCATTTTTCAAATGTTGTTGGCACATCTTAACTGTCTCTTTTCCACTTGTGGATTAATTTTTAAAATTCCTTTTATTATTATATAGTGGGGCTTAAGGAGAGAGCAGAGATAGAATATTTAGGTATAGCTATAGGTAGATATATATAGAGATAGAAATACATATATGTAAAGAGGCAGAGAAAAGCTTTGCTCTGGTGCTAGGCCAGGGAACCCCTCATATTGTCTTAAGTATACATCGAAGAGATATTGGACTTCTTTAATTCTCATCACTTGGTGGACACAAATATTTGGATGACTATATGATATCAAATGAACATATAGTCATGACTGCATGATATTAAGAGTGGGATGTTCACACACACACATGTTGCACATAAACCAACTTTTCCTGAGAACTTGGGAATTCTTATGTGCTTTGCCCAGGAAAGTTTGATATGTAAAAATAGAAATTGTCTAATTTCTCAAGAAGCAACTATTTCTGGCTTGCTCTGTGTGGTAATGAGACATAGCAATAGGAGTGTAATGAAAAATTCACCTAGAAACAAAACAGGCCTTGAGCAGCAAGCATACACAATCTTTCACTGAGCCAGCTGCTCAGGAAACCTCAGATTGAGATATGTCCAAATACATCAGTTTGGTCTCTAATTCTCAGCTTAAATTTACCAAGCATTATTGAATGTCACTACAGTTCCCAGAGACTAAAGAGGCATCAACCCTTCTGTGCAGCCTGTAAGCCTCCCTGTAAGGAAACCATTATTCTGCTACTCAATTAACTGCTAAGGAGACAGAGAACTATGTGCCCAGGAGAGAAAACCTCCCTTTGTGGGCTAATCAAAATCCAATGGCTTCTGAAAAGGGCTTGAAAAGATCATTAATTAGGAAGGATGCCTAAATTTGGCATTCAAGGAAATGGTGTACACGTCTAACAATAAAGGCATAACGAACAAAATCTATAGACCATAAGGATGTCCAGGTTCTTCCTGACTTACCCAGCAAGGTTTTTGAGCACCATTTGGATCTCTAATTACTGGTTAACCATTTAGATTTGATAGTGGAGTTCTTAGGATCCATTTATATATTTGCTCTGATGGTTTTCAACACCTCAGAAGAGCAAAGAACCAAGGTAGGAATGGGAAAAAGAGGGAAAATTATGTACTAAGTTGTTACAAATAAAAAATTTTAGAGAAACATGGATATTGCCATTTCAGGAACCATTTGGAGGTGAGCTTTTGACTTTACCCCCTGGGCTAGAGTAGATCATCATCATTTCTTATTTGCATAAATGTCAAAAATATTACTTATTGCTTGTATCAAAATCATTCTAAATATCTAGGGATAATATGGATTCCTTAATCTTATGTGATTAATCTTATGTGGAAAGTTGAATGTGAAGACACTGAAACTGATGTCAATACATAGTTGTAAGTGCCCAAGCAGATTACCCTTGGATTTCTGTTTTGCTTGTATTGTACTTGGAAAGGCCAAATTAAAACAAGGTGTGAATCTTTTACAAGATCTGTAAAAGCCTCTTTATGAATATAACCAAGGGAAAAATCCCCTTTTGCTTTTCCAAAGTGGTGGGGTTCAGAGTAATGTTTAATTACAATTTTGGTTTCTGTGCTTTTTTTCACTATACAAACCATTTTCTGAAGACAAAACACCCCCAACTTTACCTACTTGATACATGAAAATAATGAGTTGAATAAAATGTTTTTTTTTCCTGAGCTTAGTGACTACTATTTTGATCAATTTTTTAAAAAACATTTTTCTTATTTTTTTAAATTTTATTTATTTGACAGACAAAGATCACAAGTAGGCAGAGAAGCAGGCAGAGATATTTTGACCAATTTTTAGAGGGTTAATTTGTATGTTTTATTTGTAGTTCAAATGCAAAGCATAGATAGAATAAGACCTGATTGCTTAATAAAGAAACGAACGCTATTTTAGCAGTTTACAGTTGATAGTTTATTTGCTTTTCATGTGCAAATTCAGGGAAAGTGATCCCAGTTGATGGCTCTTTCTATTCCACATGGTTATTCAAGAACCAAGGTTTTTCTCATTTTATTTTTCTGCCATCCTTTAGGGGATTGTTTTCATGGGTCATATCAGGATGCAGCTGGCCAAAGGAAGGCTCCTTATTGTCCTAAGAAGCCATCCTTAAGGGACACACCATTTCTACTCATTGGCAAAGTCTTAGTCCCATGGCCAAGTTTAACTACAAGAGAGGCTGGGAATCCACAGCCTAGAGCAGCAGCCAAGAACCTTTCTCTGTTAGGACCAGATAGCAAATATATTAGACTTTACAATTCAAACTCAACTCTGCCACTGTAGCTTGAAAGTGGTCATAGACAATACCAAAAGAATGGGTATGGCTGTATGTAAATAAAACTTTATTTACAAAATAGGCAGCAGCCTGCCAACCCTTTACTTAGACTGTTACATGCCCAGCAAGCTTATTATCATGAAGGAAATGGCAAGGAGACCTTTGTGCAAAGCCAGCAGCTCTGCCACAGCAGCAACAAATTTTAAAAATCAACCTTATGCTTCTTATATAACAAGTGTTTTTGCCAAGCCTACATAAAAAACTATACCAGGCAAAAACCAACCAAGCAACCAACCAAACAAACAAACAAACAAAACTATACCAGGCTAATATTTGGTTTGTAAATGACTTTGTAGATTAGATAAAGAGAGTATAATGAATAACTAGCACAAGAGTTGTGGTATTTAATGAGACTTAGAAAGCCTCATTTACTGTTTCTCCAAACTGCACTGAGTTTGGAAATTGGAGAATTTTCTTTTTCATGGATTTTTCCAGATGTTCTCATCATGCTGAAGAAGAACTTTGTGATTTTTTAAAATTAATATTTCCTTTATCTTGTTTGACAATTTGAATACCTTTCATTTTTAGGCTAGCCTTCCAATAAAGCTTTTGTAATGCTGCCTATCAATGGATGACTTTACAGTCTATATAATATTATCAAGCTTTTGGTATAGATATTTTACATATCAAAAGTGACTGTGATAAGGCTGGCCACAAAAATCTTTGATGCTCCTCCAATCAAGAAGTGAAGTGAACATTCCCTCTTGTTGGATCTGGGATAGGTATATGACTGTTAAATAATAGAATAAGGTGGAAAAAAAAAAATGCTGTGCTAGATTCCAGGTCTAGGTCTTAAGAGGTCAGTGGCTTCTGCTTCCTGTCTCTTGTAGGACTCTTAAAGCCCTGGGTCACGCTGTAAAAAGTCAGACAACACCAAGACCACCAAGTGCAAGGGGCCAATGTAGAAGTTTCAGTTGGTGGTCCTGATACAACCCAGCCCTCCAGCCATCCCACCTGGACCCAGTTCTGAGTGAAGGTGCCCTGAACCTCTAGGTCAGCAAGTCCCCCAGCTGAATACCAACCAGCGACTTCAGTTAAAGCCAGGTGGAACAGAAAAATGGGGCAGCAAAGCAAGTCCTATTCAAATTCCCGAGCCACAAAAATTTTGAGATATAATGAAATGGTTGTTGTATTACATTGCTAAGTTTTAGAGTAACTACCTAGAAAAGGAGAATAAAATGAAAAACAAAATTTTTTTCTCCAATTATGCAGCTGCTGCTATGTAATTTTTTCCCTTAACTTGATGCTAATTGTTATTAAATGTTTGAAGTTTTAAGTTAGATTACAGGGACCCTTGAAATGTATTTAGTAGTGATTATATGATCTAAAACTTCCCATAAGAAGAGAAATTTGTCTCCCCAGTGGAAAAAAAAATAGTTTAAATAAATAAAAAGACTGTGAAACTCACCGGAAAAGGACTCTGGTTAAAGATTTGGATAATTCAAAGTGAAAATCTACGAACAAGGTTAAGATATCATAGTGAAAAGAGAAAAGGTCTTGCAAACTATATGCAAGGAGGTGGCATGTTTTGTGGAAGGGCCAAGTGCTTTGCAGTCAGACAGAGCCAAGGTCATAATCCATCTAGTGGTTGGGTGACCCAGGGCAAGTTACTTAGCCTCCCTGAGCTTGGGTTTCCTGAGCTATAAAATAGGGATAAAACTGCTTTCCTCATTCGGTTACTGTGAGGATTAAGAGAGATAATGTATACAAAGCACTCAGCAAAACACCTGCCATGTGGTAGGTGCTTAATGAATGGCTGTTCCCTTCTCTTTTTCAGCAAGAAAGTGAAAAAGCTGAAAGCACTGGTTATCTGTATACATAAGGTAGATCTGCACAGACAAACTCTTTGGCTTCTGATTCTGGAAATTTTAGAGCACTCCAATTTTTAAATATGTGACTGTCCTGAATACAGGCAAATAAAAGGGGAAGTAAGTACATTTTTTAATGTGGAAAAAGCAGGGTTTTAAATAAAAGCATGAGCATTTTTGGAAAAAAGTCCTCATTTCATTCTGGAGAATGCTGTGTTCATCCAAATTTATGTGACTTTTGTCTTCAATTTTAGATAGACAAATGTCTGATATTAGCTTGTATTTGACAAAATAGCAGAACACTAATATATGATGAAAATACTGGAATACAGTCTCCCTAACATTGATTTCTATAGTGTCCAGAATTAGATAACAGTGCTTCTCAAAGATCGTTCATCTTCTTAGAGAGGTTGCTCAAAATTATTCTCTTCATATAACTCTTCTCACGATTACCCTCTTATTTAAAGTTCTGTTATAAGTGGTAGAGACTTGGAATTATAGCCATAAAAAGCCAACGTTTAAACTTGAATTTCCAACTTTGCTTGGAATAATAATAATAATGAAGCAACATCAAGAGTGTGAGGTGCTTGGGGCACCTGGGTGGCTCAGTGGGTTAAGCCTCTGCCTTCAGCTCAGGTCATGATCTCAGGGTCTTCAGATAGAGCCCCGCAACGGGCTCTCTGCTCAGCGGGGAGCCGGCTTCCCTCCCTCTCTCTGCCTGCCTCTCTGCCTACTTGTGATCTCTCTCTCTGTCAAATAAATAAATAAAATCTTAAAAAAAAAAAGAGTGTGAGGTGTTCTTGTGTAACAATGTCTCAACAGCTGGGCTTTAAACCAATTATTATACTTCTTCAGTTTTTGGGCAATTATGGCTTGATCGAACATAGTTATTTTCAGTAAACATGATCCATGATCTCATAAGCCTGAAAAAAATTTCACAGTCATATTATCTGTCTTGGTTTGGAGATCAGAAAATACCAGAAAAATAGATATCATCTCAATGATTTGCCCAGGTCCCACAATGCCACGGAGGAAGGCAGCAGGTGAGGGAAAAACTGTCTCTGCTGGCTGGGTCAAAGGCTGACAATTAATAGTCCATGGTCCAATGGCAAGGGAAAATGGTGTGCTTCCCCTCTGTTCTTCAACACACACCTGTCGAGTCTCCACAATGTTTTACCTCATAGAATCCCATTTATGCAAGCTTAGTTTGAGTTCCTCATCTACATGAAGTTTTCTGTGACCCGTTCCACTTTCTCTTCCCCTTCTAAGGCAGAATTCACAGTACTGTTTTCCCGTTGCTCCCACAATATTTTGCTCATAGAGACAGCATAGCACAGATAGGATTTTAGAGTTGTGCAATGTATCTTGAGTCCCCTCTCCACCCATGGTTGTGAATTATTTGGGACCAAGGACTGTGCCTTTCTTATTTCTTATTTTATTTCCCCTTTCCCACTGCTACCCACTGTCTACATTCTAGAATACTACCTATCCCATAGTAGGCATATAATAAAGGTTGCATCGAATCATCCTCCTTTTCAGAGTTGTCCCGGTGTGCAGCTCAACTGGATCAGTTACGTCAATAAAAGTATTGAATGAGGAAAGCAGATTTGTTCTGCCTGCTGCAATATTGGGGAGAGTCCCATTCCTTGGGCATTATAGAATTCTGTCTTAACATTTGAGCTTGGCTTGTATTCACAGAAGAGTGTGAACTCATCTTTGTTGTTTGGAAAAGAAAGCCCCATGGCCTCCCATTCCATGTACTCCAAGGCTGGTTGATTTCAGTGAGCATCATGGACTTCACATTTTTGTGATTTTTTAAACTTTATGACTTGCTTAGCACACTGTGCAAAGCCATTAGTAAAAATCAAAAGCCCATGGAAGCTTTGCTAATCTACTCTTCCCTTAACTGGCAGGTGTATGGAGGTGGCTTGTATGCAGCAAAGCAAAGCTTCAGAAGCTGTGAATGTTTCCTTTCAATGGAGGGAAAATGTTGGGCTTTAGTCTTGTCTGTTGAAAGAAGATGAAAAGAAGCCTAGAAACACTCATGGAAAGGGAATGGACTGATAGAATAGCTGAGAAGTCACAAAAGGAAGTTGTCAGCAAGGAGCACCCCTGACTATTTGCTGAGCAGTTTCTAAGCAACTTTTAATGGAAGGTCAGGCATAAGCCACATAAAGGGAGGAGGAAACAACATTATTTCACACAATAAAGTGACTGTGAATACTGCCAGTTAAAGGGGAAAATAGACTGGTTAGTTTCAGCACTTACTGATGTGTGGGTTTGGGTTTTTTTTAATGTGTGTGAATACAAATGAAAAATGGACATTGGGGAGGGTATGTGCTATGGTTAGTGCTGTGAAGTGTGTAAACCTGGCAATTCACAGACATGTACCCCTGGGGATAAAAATACATTATATGCTTATAAAAAATAAAAAATTAAAAAAATTCTTCATAAAAGAGTCTATCAAATTTGAGCAACTGTAAAAATCCTGGAAATATGTATATTATGGTTAAAAAGGCTTTGCATAAAACACTCTAGGATTTGCCAGTAAGCATTGACACCTTTGTTTTCCCCCATGACAATCTATAGGCATGTCACTTATTCATTTATTACATAAATATTTAATGCAGTCTTTCTATGGATCAGACACTGCTAGATGAAAAGAGACAAATGAACCCCAGGCCCTGCCTCTGAGGGAATCAGAGTTCAACTCAGTCCAGTCAGTCATTGATTATAGGGCAGTGGGCAATGTGCCACAAGGCTCAAGAACAGGCCCAATGGTGTCCCTGGGTATGAGGGAGGGCTTTCTAGAGAAGGCAAATCAGAGAAAATATTCATTCAGTTTTGTCAGCTCTGGCTTTGTTTCCTTCACTCAGATAACTAACTTTTGAATGTTATTTTTTCCTTTCGTAGAAAGAATAAGAAATTGCCTGAAAGAATAAAAATTTGCCTTTCTTTCTCCTTTAATATCCCTATGTAGAAGAGAGTATTACATGAGTACTCACAAGTACTTCACTGAAATTTACATAAAGTCATTTGTAGATGTCCCAACTATTAAAGTCATTAGTAGGTATCCCTTTGGAAGTCATTTTATTTGATATGGACTACCAGAAAATTATTTGACAGGGTGAACCATCATCTCAAGGCCCTCTTCTCTGGGCTCAGATGACACTGGATTTTCTTAGTTATGCTCCAGCCTCTCCAGTTATTTGTTTCTATTTCTCTTTCTTTTCTTCTCACCCCATCCCCAGACACTGTTCTTTCCCTCAGCAATTTAATACCTTCTCATGCCTTGAACTCATGCCTTTGTGCTCACATGTCTTAGAACCTTAGGTCTGTATTCTCCTACAGACTCTGGTTCCTATTTGTATATGTCTAGACTATTCTCACTTTGATATTGTATATGTCTAGAATATTCTCACTTTGATTCTCACTTTAATCACCTTTCTGAAGCAGCAGCAGTCCAGGATCCACAAAACATGCCAAAATAATGCACAGTCCTCAGCTGGCTTAAGGAATCCAATTGCCCATCCAGGAGAAAGGGATGGATGGTGGGAGGCAGTGACCCAACTGAAGGATGAAGGCTGGTAGTGCAGGCTAATCAAAAGATATGTTTGGATTGTGTTGTTTTCTTAAACAAAATTAGATTGATACCTAGAATCCATAATGTCTACCTTAAGGAGGTAAAAACAAAGGAATTGGGACAATTGTCAGCTCTCCCTTACAGAATTTGGCTTGTGGCTGCACACACTGGGTTTTCTTATCACCAGCAGATCCATTTTAACAGAAGGCCTGGAGCTGATTGGAAATTGAAGACTTCCACCTTAGAAGAAGACTGGAAGCAGTAAAGGAATATTTGAATGTTGTTTATAATTGTATTTGGTAGGAAATAATGGAATTTGTAATTTAAATACCCAAAGGTAAAGAGTTTGAAAGGCAAACTTCTGGTATTGAGGCAATGAACCACCATGTTCTCATTAAAATATAAATTTTAGGGGTGCCTGCGTGGCTCAGTGGGTTAAAGCCTCTGCCTTTGGCTCAGATCATGATCTAAGGGTTCTGGGATCGAGCCCCATGTCAGGCTCTCTGCTCCAGCCTGCTTCCCCCTCTCTCTGTGCCTGCCTCTCTGCCTATTTCTGATCTCTCTCTCTGTCAAATAAATAAATAAATAAATAAATAAAATATTTAAAAAATATATAAATTTTAGGTGAATGAAAGAAGATACATTTAAAAGATGGAACTCAAAATCACACATACTTTATAATGTGAGGTAAATAAATTATGTATAACAGAAAAATTGGAATACCAAATTGCAAATTAGAGATTTAGAAGATTGCTTTGGTTGTTTACATGTGATCATTTTATGTTAGTACTGTTTAGTAGGAGTTTATCTTTTATTGTTAAGGTAAATACACGTGAAAATGAAAAAAAAATATGCCCACCAGTAGAAATAACATATTTAAATGCTTGAAATATGTAATAAATATTATAATTATTTTTTGAAAATACATAAAGTAAATATTAATAGATGAATAATATTATATCTAACATTGAAAAAGTCAGTTGCTTTGGGGATATCTCTCTTCTTTTTGAGTAAAAAAAAAACACAGCTGAGAGAAGCAGAAGCTTTCTTGCCAATACATCTGCTTTCTTTACACTGTTCATAAAATACTTCACACTCTCAAGTTGGAGACCAGCTTTCCCCAGGGTGCCACAACCGAAACATTCCAGTTAAAATACTTCATAACACTAAGAGGTTGGAATCCCCCCACTGCCTTTTTTCTTTTTCTCAATTGCTGATTTGCCAAAGGGGAAAAATCTGTATATTCGATTTCATGGAAATAAATGCAGGAACAGAAATAAATGTACAATATTAGACTAATTATTATGCATAGATTGTAGATGATTTAAAAGTTCATGATGTCTGAGGATTGGGTTACTTGAGAGCTTTCACTTAAAGGAGGGCCTTTCACCTCAAAATCATCATTTAGAATTTAGACATGGACAATGACAAAGTGCTATAAACTCCTGACCCCTAAGATTTGTTCCAGTTGTAAGTGCTTGGGGTTTCCATGATTCTACTGCTGTTTCATGGCTAGGAATATTGTGTGGCCTCAGTGTGTTTTGTGGAATGGAATATGCACACATCTTCAGGAAGATATTTTATGAGGCTATATTCTTCTGACTGAAGAAATGATGAGTCTTAATAGATACAACTAAATATGGAAAGAGATGCTGTAAAGACTCATCTCATAATCTGTCACACAGATACCTTAGGTCCCTACGGAAGAATGTTCAAAAAAATAAATTTTCAAAGCTAAAATTGATGGACAAAAAGTCCTCCCCTTCAAAATATAATCTCATCCAATTCAAACTGATCAATGTTCTAGTAAGTCACAGAGTGTTTGGAGGATATCTGGTTTTTGTTTTGTTTTGTTTTGTTTTTATGGTTTAATCTAGTGGTTTCCAGTGTGGTCGTGCATGACCTTGGGGTGTTTAACAGTTCGTTGATGTGTGGAAAAACACATTTATGTTAAAATCTTACCTAAAAACAAGAAATACGCTTTACTAGTATTTAACACACAAAATAGCACCTGTACACTTGCTCGGTCTATGTGTTATGTTAGATATGCAAGGTATCCCAAGGGAAAGACCAGAGTTCTGTCAACAGAGAGGCTGAGAGTAGAGCTACTCTCATTCAATTATTCACTTGTAGCTCATTTTGCTATAGTCGCATTAAGTGGATGTGGGGACTATATTACTGAATCGTCACTAAATAAAATGGACAAGGATGTAAAATGTCCTTGCCCCCTCCAATTAAAAAAAAAAAAAACAACGAAGACAGGGGGAAGATGATACTGACAAGGTAAGTAAAAGTGCAAAGTGGCAGAGTTGATGATTATATTTAGTTCTGACAAATGTTGACCATCAAAAAGCCAGATATTTCAATGAAATACATTGAATTTAGAAAAGACCTTGGAATTGTTATATCACAAAGTATTAAACCAAAGTTTTTCAAAGGTAATGAAATCTATTCAATCAGCTAGTTCTCATGAGGAAAGCAAAAGTCTTTTTCAACTGTTAAATAACAGACAAACTCAAAATGAAATGCACGATATTTAAATTTTAGATATCGTGCATTTCATTTTGAGTTTGCCTTTTTAAGTCCAATTTGAGGTAAATTTTATATAAAATTCACTCCATTCCTTGGAGTTTGGTGAATTTAAATATGTGTATATAGCCATTAACAACCCTAACATCCATGTCATCTTGGTGTTGACATCTATGAGTTGTCTTTTCTCTCATTCTTTTAGGTATATGTCTGGGTTTTGGTATAACAAATGGTTTTTTAATTTAAAACCTTGACTTTTTTATGTTGTGTTATGAGACTTTGGATCTTCTGTGTTAGCTGGCTTTCTCTGATACTGTTTTGCCAGGAAAACAGGGCTCACCACTTTGTTACTCTCAGGTGGAGGTAGAATTTCAGGTTTCTCACTTGGCCTCAGAGGGGAAGTCTCCTCCTGTTGCTGGGTGGGAGTTCTGCCTCTCTGTTTGGTCTTGATTGATCTCATGATGAGGGTGGCCCTATCACTAGGTGACAGTGAAGTCCTGACTCACCACCAAGCCCTCTCTGACAAAACCCTAGCAGAAAGAGGGAAAAATACCTCAGGGATGCTTGCTGAGGATAGAAGTCCAGGTTCTCCATGTGGTTTATGGGCAGGGGCCTCAATAGTACTTGGTGGAGATGAGAGTCTTGCCTCCCCTCCTGGCCTTCTCTGACGCCACCCTCGTAGAGTGTTGGAGGGAACACTTCATTACAGTCTGGTGAAGGTGAAAGTGCAGGCTCTTTACTTGACCTTTGCTAGCATGGGTGAAGATGGGACAAAGGGTTTTTTTTGGGTGTTTGGCTGGAAGGGAACATTTATTGTCTAAAATCTTTTTGTTTTTTTAGGCTTCCCCTTTCCTAGCCCTTTGGCTAAAGATCAGGCTTTTGTCAGTACGAAATGTTTTTGAGCATCACCCATGTTGTATGTATCGGTAGGTATGCTCCTGCATATTGCTGAGTAATACTCCATTGTTTGAATGTAGTACAATTTGTTTATCTATTCAGCGGTTGGTGGACAGTTAGGTTGTTTGAAGTTTGGGGTGATTATGAATAAAGCTGCTGTAGTCACATGCAAGTCTTTGTGTGGATATTATGTTTTTAATTTCTCTTGGTTAATATCTAGGAATGGGATTTCTGGGTTGTATGTTTAGCTTTTTAGGACCTTACCAAACTATTTTCCAAAGTAGTTGCACCATTTTGCATTTCCATCAGTAATTTATGAGATCTTCTCTTGTTCTGTATCAATATTGGGTATTATCAATTTATCATCTGGTATTATTTGTCTATCTTTAGCCATTTTATTAAGTCTGCAGTGATATCTAATTGTATTTTAATTGCATTTTACTAGTAACTAGTACTAGCTGAACATAGTTTCATGTCCTTATTTGTCATCTGTATCTCTTCTTTTGAAGTGTTTTTCTGCCCATTTTTTTTCCATAATGATTTTTTAAAAATTTCTTTTCAGCATAAAAGAATTCATAGTTTTACACCACACCCAGGGCTCCATGCAATGCGTGCCCTCCATAATACCCACCACCTGGCTCCCCCAACCTCCCACCCCCCGCCCCTTCAAAACCCTCAGGTTGTTTTTCAGAGTCCATAGTCTCTCATGGTTCATCTCCCCAATTTCCCTCAACTCCCTTCTCCTCTCCATCTCCCCATGTCCTCCGTGTTATTTGTTATGCTCCACAAATAAGTGAAACCATATGATAATTGACTCTCTCTGCTTGACTTATTTCACTCAGCATAATCTCTTCCAGTCCCGTCCATG
>PISX010012386.1:0-60831 GCA_004024625.1 Mellivora capensis | reverse complement strand
CCGATGCGGGACTCGATCCCGATGCGGGACTCGATCCCGATGCGGGACTCGATCCCGATGCGGGACTCGATCCCGATGCGGGACTCGATCCCGATGCGGGACTCGATCCCGATGCGGGACTCGATCCCGATGCGGGACTCGATCCCGATGCGGGACTCGATCCCGGGACTCCGGGATCATGACCTGAGCCGAAGGCAGTCGTCCAACCAACTGAGCCACCCAGGCGTCCCTGTGCGTGCTTTTTAATGTAATGTTAAAACTGTCTTAAACTTGGTATTTCCTGTCAATGGGAAAACTGTAAAGACAGACAATGAAATACTCCAAACATTATATATTTTATTTTATTTTTTTAAAGATTTTATTTATTTATTTGACAGAGATCACAATTAGGCAAAGAGGCAGGCAGAGAGAGAGAGAGGAAGCAGGTCCCCCACCAGACAGAGAGCCCGATGTGGGGCTCGATCCCAGGACCCTGAGATCATGACCTGAGCCGAAGGCAGAGGCTTTAACCCACTGAGCCACCCAGGCACTCCAACATTATATATTTTAATTTAGAAAAGCAATGAGATGATTTATTTTCCAATTTCTTTTGGTTTCTTTCTTACCAGGTTCATGAGCAATAGCTCGGACATGTAGAAATGAGGTGTTTTGTTGAGCCTGAATCCTCCAACACCAAACTCTGAACTTCCACGGACAAAATGAAATATTGCTGAGAGTTCCACTTTCAATAAGAAAAAGTTTAAAGGGGGAAGCAATACTCAAATTACATTCATTACCAATCGAGATACTTGAAAACTTAAGAAGGGGAGGGTTCTTTTCAAAACAGAAATTGCTACCGCTCTATTCCAAGGCCCTGGAGCAAAATCACCTTCGTTAGTTATGTCGTAAATAGATGGGGGATGAGGGAGAAGGGATGCCGTAGGAGATACATTCTAAAGATTCAGACTACTTAGAGTTGAACTTTTAACCTGGGGTAGTAAGTGGATGGCCTTTGGGGTTCTTGAGCCTCCTGAAGATGTATTTTCATTGTTTTGGGGATGTGTGTGTGTGTGTTTATGGTAGTAGAAATTGACGGCTTTATTAAATGATTCTCACAGGGCTCTAGGGAAGATTAATCCTAGACTACAAATGGTCTTTGGGCAAATTAGAAAATGGCACTCCATCCTCAAGACCCTTTACTGCCATCATCTAGAAAGTTATAGTTAACTTAGACACTGCGATGACTAAATGAATAGCACGCCTGGTGTGTGTGTGTGTGTGTGTGTGTGTGTGTGTGTGTGTGTAACTGGCAGACGGTCTATGTTCAGTCCCAAAAGGGAGGGCTGGCTAGCCAACAGGCTCTCCCCTTTCTTTTGACCTCCTGTTTGAACTCCCTTCTTGCCTTTTACTTTTTTCCTTCACTCCTCTGATCCACATATCAATAAAAGCTATTATTTTTTAGGTTCCAAGCCCATGAATTATTTCTTTTTATGCCCATATTTCTAAAAATAGTATACCCATTTTCAAATGAGAAAACCTAAGCTTATAAGAGATTGAATAGCATGCCCAGGATGACATAGCTAGGAAGTCTGGTGCTGGGTTGAACAAGACCATTTAACTCCAGTGACTAAGGTCTTCTGAATTACCTCCCATGTGTAATTACAGAGAAGTTAAAGAATTTAACTCTAGTTTAGAACAGTATTTTCTTGGAGGATGGTCTATGTGCTACTGGTAGTACTTGAGATATTTTAGGCAGCATATGAAGAACATTTTTTAATAGTTATGAGTTTATTTTAATCCATATTAGAAATATGTTACATTTACTGCAAACATAATATACATAACATAATATAAAACCTGGGATTTCATCCAGAGAAATGAAGATGCATCTTCCTACAAAAACCTGTACACAAATGTTTATGGGTGTGTCCCTATTAGATCCAAATCAGAAACAATCCAAATGTCTTTCAGTTTCAATGAGTGAATGATTAGACAATGTGGTAATCCATATCATGGAATATTGCTCAACAACAAAAAGGAAAAATTGATACATACAACAATCTGGATTAATTTCCAGAGATTCATGCTGCATGAAAAAAAGGTAAATCCCAAAAAGTTATATACCGTATGATTCCATTTAGATAAAATTTTGAAAGGACAAAATTATACAAATGGAGGCCAGCTTAAGGAGGTGGTGGGGGTGACTGGGTGCAGCCATAACACATGAAGAGCCTGGTGATGTTGGAAATGTTCTGTATCTTAAAAGTATCAATACTGGGGCACCTGGGTGGCTCAGTGGGTTAAAGCCTCTGCCTTCAGCTCAGGTCATAGTCTCAGGGTCCTGGGATCGAGCCCCGCATCGGGCTCTCTGCTCAGCAGGGAGCCTGCTTCCCCCTCTCTCTCTGCCTGCCTCTCTGCCTACTTGTGATCTCTGTCAAATAAGTAAATAAAATCTTTAAAAAAAAAGTATCAATACTGTGATAATTACACTTTTGCAAGAGTTTACCATTGGAGGAAACTGGGCAAATCTCCCTGTATTATTTCTTACAACTGTCTGTGAAACTACAATTACCTCAAAATAAAAGGTTTAATTTTTTTAAATCCCTGGGATTTTTTTTTATATTATTGCTTTGGATGACACTAAAAATAAAAGCTCATTGAGGAAAAATATTAGCTAAATAATGGTGTGATGCTGTATGTTTATTTTAGAATAGTGAGTAACACAGACATTGGGATCAGATCACCTGCACTAAGTTACTTAATCTTTCAAAGCTTTATTTTTTTAAGATTTTATTTATTTATTTGACAGAAACACAGTGAGAGAGGGAACACAAGCAGGGGGACTGGGAGAGGGAGAAGCAGGTTTCCTGCTCAGCAGGCTCGACCCCAGGACCCCTGGCATCATGACCTGAGCTGAAGGCAGATGCTTAAGAAATGACTAAGCCACCCAGGCACTCCTCTTTCAAAAGCTTTAGTCTCTTCATTTGTAAAAAAGAGATGACAGGATGTGGGGTAAACTACATAAAACACATGAAAAACTTAGAATAGTGTTTAGTACATAGAACATTATTAAGAAACATGTCTGTATTTTATTTTAGATTGTTTATTTGTTTGTTTAGAGAATGTGAATGGGGGGAAGGGCCAAAGGAAGGGGAGAGAGAGAATCTCAAGCAAATTCCCTGCTGAGTGCAGAGCCTGTCACGGGGCTTGATCCCAGGACCCTGAGATCGTGACCTGAGACAAAATCAAGAGTGGGACGCTCAACCGACTGAGCTACCCAGATGCCCCCATTACCTGTTTATATTACTAAAATAGGCCGACATGATGAAGATGGTGTATGACTCTTTGGAATCTAAGAAACAAGAGTTTAAAGTTATTTGACCTAAATGAGTGTTTTATATACATGCATCATTTACAGGGCCTTGGAGATTATAGACCTTATTCAGTACCCTAGCCATCGCTCATCTTTCATCACTGTAGACTGAAAGCCACCAAATCCAGCAAAAACGACATCTAGCCATCATTGAAAGGAGGTTCCCAATTTGCCAATATGTGTTCTAATAGTCAGGGACCTGGATTAAGATCTGCCTTCTATGCTTGGTCAATTAACCTCTCTACATTTCAGTTAACTCATTAGTGCCACGAAGATGAGAGTATAGCCTACCTCTTACGGAGCTGTGAGGATAGAACGAGGTAGTGGCCAGAGTGCACGTAACCACAGTTGGATCACAAAACACAGAGGAGTGGCTTTGGCTTTGTTTGTCTGTGATTTGGTTCTTGGTGTTCAGTCTTATTGTTTGGAATTGGATCATTTGCTTGCAATTCAAGTTTGGGTTTTGATGATTTAAATTGTTTGTTTTTGACTTTTCAATTTCCTTAACATGAATTCTTTTTTATTTTTTTCAGGTGGCATAGAGCCGTGTCCACCAACTTAGTAAAACAAAATGTATTGGTCCCCAAAGAGGAATCATCTGCTGATAGTGACATGGAATTTCATGAAAGCCAGCAAAACCAAAGAAAAAATGTGATGAGAAAAGTGAAGACGGTTTTGGGAAGGGTGCTGTCCTACAAATGGAGAAGCAAGTGGGCAAGTGTTGGCAGAGGGGTCTCCGCTAACCAAAAGGAATCCTTTCTTTCCAACACACAGAGCCTCCTTCCTAGAATTGTCAAGGAGCTTCCAGCCCCCAGGTTATTTGCCAAACCAAGAACGAGAAAGCTGTCGCAGAATGGTAATCAAAGGCAACTTATCCTTACGTGTCAAGGCCAAGAGGAATAGTGAAGTTAGGACTACTTTCCTTGCTACCCCAAAGTATGGCTTCTCCTGGGAGCTTGTCTGAAATTCAGAATCTCAGGCCCTGCCTGGGTCTACTGAGTCAGAATCTGCATTGTAGAAAGAGCCCCACGTGACTTGCCTGTACAGACATTTTTTAAAGTTCTGAATTACATTGTTTTCGAGGTCCCTCCCAGTCCAATTCATGGTCTAACTGTTCTAAAGCCACTTTTTATTTAAACATGCATATATACAGGCATATATACACATATATGTCTATATGTATATATATTAAAAATTTAAAGTAAAGTGGGATTTTTCTTTTATTTCTGGAAAAAATCATAATACAGCCTTTCAAATAGCTACTTTCCAACAGTGGAAGGTGTGGGAAGAATTCTATGAATAAAATTTATGATTGGTAGGTCATAACAGACATTTGCTTTTATTTTTTAAATTTTTTAAAAGATTTTATTTATTTATTTGGCAGAGATCTCAAGTAGGCAGAGAGGCAGGGAGAGACAGAGAGGGAAGCAGGCTCCCTGCTGAACAAAGAGCCCAATGCAGGGCTTGATCCCAGGGATCGTGACCTTGAACCCTGGGATCATGACCTGAGCCAAAGGCAGAGGCTTAACCCACTGAGCCACCCAGGCACCCCAGACATTTGCTTTTATTGTATCTACTTCCTATGTACCTTGTGGAAGAATCAGCATTTGAACTGTTAACTTGAAGTCTTTTTTGCAAGGTAGTAATGCTGTTGAGGGGGGGAGGTGTCCTCTGAGTTATGACTAACAATACCACTAAAATTCACATTCTTCCCTGTAGCTTTTCTAAGTTAATAGACTTGATTTTTTTTTTTTAGAGTAGTTACAGGTTTACTAGAAAAACTGAATACAAGATACAGAGATTAACTTCCCAGATACCCTCTCTCCTTACCCCCCCCCCACATCCATTATTAACATCTTGCCCTAATATGGCAAAGCCATCATGTTATGTCCTGTATCCACCATTACAGTGTGGTACAGGACAAATTCACTGCCCTAAATATCCTGTGTAGCTTTTTAATTTCCTTTATAGGACAGCATCAGGAAACCAATATGGCCCTTCTAGTACCTATAGGGAATCCACACTTGATCCCACATTTCACACAATGATGAGGCTGCATACCTAGTGAGTATTTTTTCCAGAAAACAAGGCCCCCCAAAACTGACGACTCCCAGCTGGCTGATGACCCTTTCAACTCCCCCCACCCCTTTCTGGAAAAAGCGGTCACTAATGCTAGCATCCAAGCAACTAGCAATTACCTGGTATAGATTCACCTGTCTATTTTCATTGACAATAACAAAAATGGCGTGTTTCTATACTGATGCGTGTAGAGTTGAAGAGCCTAGCAGGAAACAGGATCAGTTCCTCCTCCTCCTCTGTGTGCGTTGACTTATTTTCTCCCCTTAGTTGGACAAACCAATCTCTACACCAACATTTCTTCAGGAAACCTGTCTTCCAGGACATAGCTCTAATATTACGAGACTCTCACCTATAGCCCAAAGATAGTGGCTCTTCCCGATAGACCCTTGCAACATTTTTAACAAATATTTGCCAAATACTTATTATGTGTTTGCCACACAATTAGGCATAGAGTAGCAGATAGAACCGACTTGGTCCCTGCCCTCATGGAGGGACATTCCATCATTAGGCAGATAATTACCCCTGAGAGGCCTGCCCAAAAAAGGGACAACTCAGTTGAGATTTGAAAGACAACTAGAGTCAGATGTGGGAAGAGTTTTCCAGGAGGAAGGGAGAGCATATTCACATCCTAGTGTTAAGAGAACACAGGGTAAAATAAGGAAAGGAAAGTAATTCAGCCAGGGAAAGGCTGGGGAATAAGGTGGTCAGGGTGTTGTAAGTCACATTAATTTTTAACTCTCTCCTAAGAATTTTTAACTTTTTGCTAAGAAAGCATCAAGTACTTTCAAGCTGGGGATTTATATAATCTGATTTGCATCCTTGAAAGATAGCTCAGGCTGCAGAGTGGAGACTGGATGGGAGGAGGGTTATAGCTGAGGCAGGAGGAACAGTAAAAAGCCTCCTACACTGATTCAGGCAAAAGGAAGGATAGTAGCTTAATTAGTTGCGGCAGTGGGGATGGGGAGGAGAGGGAGTAGCATTCATAGGTAGAAGTTGTAAGATCTGGGGAAGAGCTGGACAGCAGAGGGCAGGGAGAGGGAAGAGTCCCTGGGGTGTTCACCTGCTCTGAGGGCAGACCCCCATTCACTGATTAGGAGCCACCCCTTCTAGTGAAGTCCTTATCAATGGACCCCAAGCAAGACAAGATGGCTGGAGGTGTGAGCACAGCAGGAAGGCCCTGAAACACAGAGTGAATAGCAAACACCTCTTCCCCAATGTTCTTGTCAATCTTTTTGACAACAGGAATTAAAAGCCTCATTTACTGCCCTCTTTTTTTAATGAAAAGGAGAATAATCTCAAATTTAGTGCCATCCACAGGCAATGACATTTTGTTCTTACCATATTAATTTTTTTTTTTTAAGATTTTATTTATTTGTCAGACAGAGAGGGAGGGAGAGTGAGCGAGCATAGGCAGAGTGGCAGGCAGAGGCAGAGGGAGAAGCAGGCTCCCTGACGAGCAAGGAGCCCGATGCGGGACTCGATCCCAGGACGCTGGGATCATAACCTGAGCCGAAGGCAGCCGCTTAACCAACTGAGCCACCCAGGCGTCCCTTACCATATTAATTTTAATGCCTATTTTTGACACCAGTTTTTGATTTGTGCCGGTGTCTTAAAGTTACCTTCATAAAAGCATTTATTGTGTCAAGAACTGCACTTGATCTTAGCCAAAAGGCCGAGAAGCGATATTGTGTCAAGAACTGAATAAAGAAAAATATTTAGGAGGCCAGGGTTCACACGGTTCCTGGAAAATGAGAAAAACAATGAATGTGGTAATGTGATGACAGTGCCTTGCACCACATCACTAGAGAATGAGTCACTTTAAACACTCCTTCAATCAGTAACAAGTACTCAAGGGATCATCTTACACAAGAGAGGGTTACTTTTTCTAATTCCACAATAGTTAAAGGAAAAAGTAACAAAGGGCAAAACTGAAGTCTCAAGGAGACATAAGCACCTTGCCAGAACAGGTTGGGGACCCCTGAGGTCATGACCACAAGAAAAGGCAAATGTTTATAGGAAAAAGTATAAGATTAGAAAAAGCAAAGTCATTTTTTTTGTCTTTAACCCGTAGGGGAAAAGCCACTGAGGCAGCATGGGATGCAGTCTTTTCGGAATACTGTCTAATAAAAAAGTTTATCATTGTGGGGCGCCTGGGTGGCTCAGTCCATTAAGTTTCTGCCTTTGGCTCCCTACTTCTCCTTCTCCCTTTGCCCTGCACAACACCCCCCCCCCCCCCCCCCTCTCTATCTCCCTCAAACAAATCTTAAAAAAAAAAAAAAAAAAGAAAGAAAGAAAAAGTTTATCTCTGAGATCCTTACAGGTTCTTTCCCCCCCACCCTTCTCTCTAAGCGAGTATACAACTTGATGTTGTAGAAGCTGAGACAGAGGAGATAACCCGAGGAAATACACTGCTCCGGGCCAGGAGGACCACCAAGCGGTTATCAGTGACGTCCCTTCCTTCAGGACTGCAAAAGGTACAGTGCTAAAACAAACTCACTTCTAAAGGCTTGCGTACACGTTGATGTTTAGGGGTATGGTAAAGGCCAAGTTCATGAAGGTAAAAGCCTTCATATCTGCTGCTGCTTGTATTCTCCTATCCAAGACCTGAGGACACAGCAAGCAGGGTTTCCAGGTCTGATTCCTCTACTTCTGAGCTCAAATGGTTCAGCTTCTACTATCACTGGGGCAACAGTGGAGTTCTGAGCTTTATACTGACGTCTCAGCTATTCAGGTGAAGTCAGGACATCAGCATCAGGTCAATGATGCACACTGCGTGGAGAGAAATTCACTAGACCCGCCCTGCTCCGTAGAATCTTGTGAAGTATATGCTAGCCAATATCCATTAACCACATGTGACTTTTTTTTTTTAAGCTATATTTATTTGGGAGAGAGGGCACAAGTGGGAGGCGCAGTGGAAGAGGGAGAGAAAAATCTCAAGCAGACTCTGCGCCCCATGCTGGGCTCGACCTCATGACCCTGAGATCACGACCTGAGCTGAAACCCTGAGTCAGATGCTTAACTGACTGCGGCACCCAGGCACCCTAAATGTTAACTTTTGAACCTGAAATGTGGCCAGTGCAATTAAAAAGTTGAATTTTTAATTTTATTTCATTGCAATTGAAATTAAAAGATAGTCACATGTACAGACCGTGTGACAGTAGAAAATCCAAGAGTGTCCAAACCAAGAGTGTCTTATTTGTGCAAGTGTAAACTTCAGCCTAAATTGCCCATTTTTTTAATCGCCTGAATTATTATTTTTTGAATATGACAAACATTTACTTAGAGCTGACTTTGTTCCAATTTTAAGTACTTTGGAAATATCAACTCAGATAATAATTACAACAGTCCTATAAGGTAGGTAGCAATAAGGGTTCCTGGCTAACTCAGTCAGAAGAGTCTGGGACTCTTGATCTTGGATTTATGAATTCGAGCCCCATGTTGCAGGTAGAGATTATTTTAAAATAAAAATCTTTTTTAAAAAAAGAAAAGAGGGGCGCCTGGGTGGCTCAGTGGGTTAAGCCTCCGCCTTCGGCTCAGGTCATGATCCCAGGGTCCTTGGATTGAGCCCAGAATCAGGCTCTCTGCTCAGTGGGGAGCCTGCTTCTCTCTCTCTCTCTCTCTCTCTGCCTGCCTCTCTGCCTACTTGTGATCTCTATCAAATGAATAAATAAAATCTTTTAAAAAATTTTTAAAAAAAGAAAAAAGAAAAGAAAAAGGTTGGTAGCAATACTATCCTTATTTTAGGGATGGTACCGAGAGGTTCAATAATTTGCTTAGATAAGTGGCAGAGACAGGTTTCAAATCCAGGCAGATCTGGCTCTAGAGTCCTTACTCTTAATTTCTATGCTAAATACTAATCATACTATCCAAAATGGTAGCCACTAAGTATATGTGACTATTTAATTAAAATTAAAGTTCACTTCCTCAGTTACACTAACTACATTTCAAGTTGCTCGATAATAACATGTGGCTTGTGGTTGTTGTATTAGCCAATAAGGAAAATTTCTGTATTTGCAGAAAGTTCTATTGAACAGAGCGGCTCCAGAATAGAGTATCATTGTCAGAAGGCACCAATATGTTTTGAATTTTGCCTTTTGTGTGACAGGTTCACATTTATTGTATTCCTATTATGTACTGGGCAATTTCTAGATTTGGGAACTCTAAAGGTGATCCAATGGACATATTCCTGGCCTGTGAAATTTATGATCTAGTAAGGGGGATAGATATTAAACCACAGCTCTGCCGGGCATTGAAGTAAGGATAACCTTTTGAATAAATGGCAATGGGACAAGTAGGTGTTCACATGGGAAAAAAGAAATTTGATCCCCATCTCACGCCATATATAAAAGCTAATTCCTATTGCGTTATATATAGATCTATGTGGAAAAGGTAAAACCTTAAACCTTGTGGAGGATGATAGAAATGACTTCAGTGTAGAGAAGTAATTCTTAGGACACAAATATCACTGACCAAAAAAGAAAAAAAAAAAGGATACATCTGGTTACAGTGGAATTGCTGTTCAGCAAAAGACTTAAAAGGTTGCGAAGGGTTTTATTTAGCTCTCAGAGTGATCTCAACAACATGTTTGCATTAATCGGTCACATTTTAAAATGAGACTATTTTTTAAAAAATCTGGACTTTAAGCTTCTTTTGAAAAATAGGATTTAGAAACTCTAGTCCCACGATTCCTCATGATAAGAACAGGAGACATGCAGAGGCTGGCCCCCTTGGCAAGAGGCACATTGTCTCCAGTATACCAGCAGCCACGACTGGTGCTGTTTTATACAACCTTCCCGCACCATCTAGGCGTCTGACTCTAGAACAGTGGTATTCAACAAACACAGAAATAACTTAGGAATTACCCCATGTGGTAAGTGCTCAGTAGGAAAAAGTACTGGGTTTTGTGGGCGAGGAAAAAAGAGGAGTCCAACAATATATATCGATGAATTGGGGAGGGTCCTGCAAGTGACATGTGAGCCTGGGCAAGCTGGCAGGGCAGAGTGGTGGGTCAGCAGACTCATTTGTAAACTCAGACGCGGGGTTAAGTCCTAGATGTGGTCCCACATCCCACTTTGTGCCGGTTTCGCAATAGTCTCAATGCAAGTCACTAAGCACAAGGGGAAGGAAGAGTGAACCCAGTAAGTCTAAAAGGGTCCTATTAGCCGGGAGCCGTGACCTAGGAATGATTTCCAATAGCAACACTATTAAGACAGGTACTTAGAAGCAGCAAGCCAGGGATGACAGGCGAAATATCGGGCATGGGGCGAAAAGAACCCAGAGCCTTCTTTTTATGTGTGGAGACATGTCTGCCACGAAAATAAGGAAACCTGCAGAAAAGAGACCCAATTAACAACTAGATCTAGTGATAATGAGCTTTCTGGGACACTGGTCCTCAGCAGCCCCACACTCTCACTGTGCTCAGCGGCTGCAGAGGCAATTTCTTCTTTTTCCCCTTGTGAGTGACCTGCTTTTTTCCTGGCACTATATATTCTTTCAAAACCAGACAATCTCATTTCTCTGCACCCTATAGATCTCTTCAAAGAGAGCTCTGGGCACAAAGGAGATACATGGGGCGTGGAGAATAATATGAATATGCTCTCCAACCCAACGTTGTTATGTGGCAAATGTTCAGTTTATACGAGAATGTGCAAAGGGTGAGAATTCTTATTTAAGCACTGTCACAGAAATAACATCGGTACTTCTTAATCTGATGTGTTTTTGCATTCTTATGATAGGTTCCGTATTCATCAAAAAAGAGATCGCACTTTCCAGCACTTAAAAAAAAGAAACATAGCATGGAAAACATCCTCCAAAAATCAGATTTGACAGTAGGAAAACTTCAGATGCAGGTAGTGGACAAAGGCTTTTACTTTGTGTTTCAGAAGCGTCACAGAGGGCCGAATTTAACTGAATACACAGCCCTGCTAGACGGCAGGGCTGTGGGATGAAATTAATGATTAGCACGAAGAAGTAATGTTAGTAGGGGGCATCCCGAGAGTGGCTAAAGGATTGCTAGGGGCACCTAGGATGATGCTGTATGCCTAATAAATATTAAGTGAATTCAATTAAAATGAAGGTATGCACAAAGGCTTCTTTTGAGAAGAACTGAGATTGTCTTTACCACTGGGTGGTAAATGTATCTTTTCAAGCTCTGTTTGCTAGGACTTGAATTAGAATAATACTTTGGGATTTGCAAAACGTCCACTGGTTCCTGAAGTTGTCTCTCAGGGAAAACCACCGTCCCCTTGGTTTTGACAAGGCTTTCCCACATATGGCTATATTTCTTTGCATCTGTCATAGGTGGATGACCTCATAGAGACAGTGACAGATAAATCCATGAAGTTATTGGCCCAAAGACATGCTGAGCTTCAACAGTGTGAATTTCTAGGGGACGAAATTCTTCAGTCTTCGAAGCAGTTCCAGAGGATGTCCAAGAGAACCATGAGGAAGTATAAATTGAAAAATGTATGTTTCCCATGTACTTGCTGCTGCTTCTGATTCTGTTCCTGACTGCGTAAGAGTTATCTCTATAGAAATTCTTAACTTTTGGTACATAATCCTGAATAAATCTCTCTAGTGAATTATGAGTTGGGGAGATGGAAATTTCTTAGAATATTCTGCCCAACAGTCCTTAAAAAAAAAACATCCTTTTTTGAACTGATTTTTAATTTTGAGTCCATGTTAGCAAATTTTTGCTTCATAATTCTTATTAATATTGGAAAACAGAAACATTTATCAGGGCATAGCAATTCTGCAAAGAAATTTCTCCCAGGATTTGCCAGATGAAATTAGAGGAAGCACTTAACGGTATTATGACACTTGTAATATGACTACTACTGAGTTAAATTTAACTTTCATACTTAAAGATAAGAATTCTTACTAAAATTACAAAAATGTAACATTGTTTAAGGTATGATTCATGCAAAGTGTCATGTTTCTGAACTAAAAGAAATGGATATGGATGGAAGCTAACAAGTATGGAAGATTAAATTCACTATGTAAGAAAATTACAACTGATTCAGCCTCAGTTTAATTTTTAAGATCATGAAATCGTTTATGCAAGACTGACCATCTTAATAGACTATTTTTCTGAGACAATTTTTTCTTTGTCGATATGTTTTTTTCTACTGAAAATGACTCCTAAAAATGAAACAGTAGAAGAAAACATATCAACAAAACATTCAGCAATCCACATTGCTTAAGCATTACATTGAGAGCTCTGGAAGGCAATGCATGATTAATTTACTTTGCATCTTATAATAGATCAGGCAACCTCTTGCCAAATGAGGACACACCACAGACACTCTGTACACAATTTCACAAGTTCAAAGCCCTCATGAAGCCTATTTACGAATTCCATTTTCAAAGATGGTAATGATTTCCAGACTGACTCATTTTTTCACGTACATCCTAGAAATGCCACTTTCTCACAATCATAAATCACAATTTATTTTATAAAAACTACTTAGAAAACTAATGAGAACAAACATATCTGCCTTGAAAACATTTTATTAAACATTTTTGGATATTGCTTCCTACCTTTTAAGAATAAAAAACACATTTCAATACAAAGAAATCTATAGTGAAGTTTTTTCCCTTTGTGTAAAGAAATAGGAATGAACTGTGCATCAATATTTAAAAGCAAAGTAGTTTACTGCCAAAACTTTAAATATCTGAAGAGCACAACAAATTCTGAATGCACTAGGAGCATGTTGTTATTTCTGCATTCTTGGGAAGGGTGAACCATTAGCCTGTCTATGGCTTAGGATCTGTTTCCATGGTGCTTTCTTGAGCTTCTTCTACCTCTGAGAGCTTTTCATCATCTGCAATGAGAAGAACCGTAAAACTTTAGTCTAATTTGTTTAAAAGTATACGTTTAATGAATACGTGACAACATTTTTATCCTTTATGAGCCAATATGTCTAAAACAAAGATGGCAAAATGGTAGCCTATGACTATCATCGGCCAACACAGTGTTTGGTTTTAAAATGCTGTTTTGGTTGTTGGTGTTTATTAGTTAAGTCAAAATGTAAAATTTATGTGATAGAACACATTAAAAAAAAATCTAGGTTTTAGGTTTTTCGTAAAAACAATAAGGTCAGATAACATAGACATTTCCAATTGGCATCAGTCAATACAAAGAGCAAATCTCCAGTTTCCCAAAGCACCTTCTATTTACCGACTATGCAAATGTGCTTATGCACTATTACTCCACTCACTGACCACTGCCTGCCTGGATTCTGCATTGTTACTTTATAGCAATAAACTGTAATAAACCAAGAAGAATTCCAAATCTATCATCCTTAAATTTCTCTTAATGTGAACCTCAGGACATGTATTTTAAATCATATAGGCAGAAACTTGAACAGCTTGAGTATTTCTAACATCATCCAACTATACTCCTGTTCTGAAACTGAAGGTCTACTCTCTCAACAAGATGTGTGTTTTAGAAGGCATGCCCCTGGATCACTTAAAAGTCTTTATAAACATTCATTCTGTGACTACTTCTACTCACTTTCTAGTGTTTGCTGAAGTTCGTGGATGGTACTAAGTAGAACGTGAAACTGTTTCCGCCTCAATTCCAGCTGTGTTAACAAGAAAAAAATTAATACACATTGATCTATACACATATACATATCATAGAGACCAATGTATGTGTACAGATACCTTATCTTCAACACTTTCTTTAATATGTGAAAGATGCTCTAGTTCCTTTCCCAGAGACTCTAGTTCCCTGAAAACAATAAAACAGTGTTATAGTTTGCTACAGAAGTCACAATAAATACCTAACTTTTTAGTTACTAAATAGGATTTTAAAAATTAAAAAAAAAGGATAAGAAGTTATTACACTCCATTATGATGAAACTTTGAAGTTAGGGATGATGTCTTTTTAAATTCTAAGTATATACTTTTCTTTATTAAAATCAAGTTTCTAGAAAAGTTTTAAAACCTAAGAAAACACACATAATAGAATATTACACCAAAAGAACTGATAATTTTGAACATTTTATCATACTTATTTGACCAAAAAAAAAAAGGTCTTTCCTCTTTTTTTTTTCCCCTTGGTAAAAGAAATGAAACATTTCAGATTAACTTGAAATCCTCTTAGAACCTTATTGGCTATCCTCTATCCCAGACCATTTTTCCTCCTTTATTCCTTACTCAGGCAATCACTTCACCACTCCAATCCTTTTTCATTTACATATTTGTCTCTCTAAATAATATACAGTACTAGTATGTAATGGGGGGTTAACTTTTATAAATGGTTATTATTCTGTATGTGTTACAGAAACATAGGAATAACTTGAAATTCATTATGTCTTCTATTCTTCTTTTCACTGATTATATTTTTAAGATCTAAGGTTTTTTAAAAAAGATTTCAATTAATTTATTTAAGAGACAGAGAGAGAGAGAGAGAGAGAGAGAGAGAGAGCGCACTAGCACAAGCTGGGGGAGGCAGACACAGAAGCAGACTCTCCATTGAGCAGGGAGCCCAAGGATTCAATCCTAGGACCCTGGGATCATGACCTGAGCCGAAGGCAGACGCTTAACAGACTGAGCCACCCAGGTGCCCCTGAGATCTGAGTTTAACAAGCATATATCTAAAAAAAAAAAAAAAAAAAAAAAAAGTATATCTAGTTTTTTCTTTTAAATTGCTCATTTAGTATTGTACTATATATATAGTCTACCGTATTTTATCTATTTTCATTTGCGATATATATATGTGTATATATATATTCATTTATTTTAGAACTACAGACAGTAAGATCAGAGGAAGGAAAAAATCAACTGGTAGTAGAATATGTAATTTGGAAGATCTGACCCCTCCTTCTGAAACATATTATGTACTCCCATAAAAATGGAATGCATAGGCTAGTATGTAAACATTATAAATTTTATAAAGATTAGTTCCTTTCAATGTAAACTTTAAACTTACTTTAGTGTCTCATGCCGGTCTGGATGGTGCTGGATCACTTTAGCCAAAGCATCATATTCTGAAAGATACAAAATATTTACGGAATTAAGGTTTTCTTTTGAACATGGACATGAAGAAAAAGGTGTAATATCACAGGTCTCTCCTAATCACTTTCTCAGTGCATAAAGATGAAAACACTGAAGGATGGAAAGAGTACTGCCAATGTCACTTGGTTCAACATGATTTCAAAACTGTTCCAAATAAGGTCTTTTGCTCCCATTCTGTTTTTCTATTTACCTATCCCTGGGCAGGATATAAGAGGCTAGCATAGCAAAGTGAACTGAAGCCATTTATTGATCATTAAGTGGATTGATTATATAAAGGATCTTATTCACTATTTGTCCAGCAAAGAGAAGATCTGCGAGGTCAATATATCCTACCATTCATTGCAGATCTTAACAATGGCAAATCATACTTTTCATTCTCATTCTAAAGGTAAAGATTTCAGAAATTTAAAAACAATTTAAAGGGATGCCTGGGTGGCTCAGTTGGTTAAGCGGCTGCCTTCGGCTCAGGTCATGATCCCGGCGTCCTGGGATCGAGTCCCACATCGGGCTCCTTGCTCGTCAGGGAGCCTGCTTCTCCCTTGCCTCCATCTGCCAGTGCGCTCTCTCGCTCTCTCTCTCTCTCTCTGACAAATAAATAAATAAATAAAATCTTAAAAAAAATAAAAATAAAAATAAAAACAATTTAAAATTCAGAAATGATAAAATTTCTTTTTTCTCTTCCACTGAGGTCTCCAAATTTCCCTGTTATTTCCCGTTAACCTTGAACTGATGAATGGCAGCATTCATTTAAAAGCCTCAACTAATTGAGAAAAACACTATGAAACCTTTTTTTTTAAAAAAAGATTTTATTTATTTATTTCACAGAGAGATCACAAGTAAGCAGAGAGGCAGGCAGAGAAAGAGGGAGAAGCAGGCTCCCCGCCCAGCAGAGAGCCCGATGTGGGGCTCAATCCCAGGACTCTGAGATCATGACCTGAGCTGAAGGCAGAGGCTTAACCCACTGAGCCACCCAGGTGCCCCAACACTATGAAACCTTTTAAAATGATTTTAGAGTCGATAATAATTATTAAATAAGTTTGTATATCCTTCTACAAATTGGCCACTGAACTTGACCACATGTATTTTTGAACGATTTCAAAACCAATTTTTTAAAATAAGGAACTGAACATCTTCATTGGCTCATTAAAAAGTAAAGTTCATTGTTTTGAAAATCAGCATTTTGATTCAATAAAAGTGTGACTTTTAATAAAAAAATTTTTGATTACAAAATAATACAAGTCCACTGCAAGGAAAAAAAAAAAAGACCAAGCCATAAAAATCCACAGACCCAAAATAACCATTAACATTTTCTATTTCCTTCTTGTTTTTCGTATATAGGTCACAGTTGTGATTATGCATTATAATTTTTTATCTTCTTTTCTTTCAATTTACATTATAGAAGGAACAATGCCCCAGCCATTGAAACAATTTTGAAATAGTTTTTATGGACTGCAATGAGGACATAACCTAATTAAAAAACAAAACAGGGGTGCCTGGGTGGCTCAGTTGGTTAAGCACCTGCCTTCAGCTCAGGTCATAATCTGATCTTATCTTCAACACTTTCTCTAATATGTGAAAGATGCTCTAGTTCCTTTTCCAGAGACTCTAGTTCCCTGAAGATAACGGTGGAGCCCCATATCAGGCTCCCTGATCAGCAGGAAGCCTGCTTCTCCCTCTCTTTCTCCCTCTGCTGCTCCCGCTGGCTTGTGCTCTTGCTCTTTGTTAAATAAATGAATAAAATCTTAAAAACAAACAAAACCAAAAGAGATCAGGACGAAGCTAAACTTTAAATGTTCGCTTGGTTTGTACTTAAAAACTCACTGGGCTTAAATTATTTTCTTTTTCCTGGAAAGTAACTCCATGAAACAAACAAATAACAAACAAAACCTTAGGTCTAGTGTACTTCTGTGAATTGTCTTTGCTGATTAACCATAACATTACTTAGGCAAAGGGGTCTGAAGACAGAAAGAAAAAATGAATACTTAAGAAATATTTGGATAATCAATATAATCCAGCAAAAAAAAACACACGTTTTTCAGCATAGCCTTCCTTCTCCACGATTTTAAAGAATAATATAGTTTTAAAGAATTAAGTTTAGCTCCTTCTTTTTTAATTCAGATTGATTCTTGCTGAAGATTTTACCACACAACATTAAAAACTGTATGAAAATGGTACTCTGTAATAAAGTATTTGCACCCTAAATCCCGCAAAACCCTTACCTTGGCGATTTTTTCGTATTCGCTTTGCTTGAAGAATTTGCTTTTTGCACTCAGCAATTTTTTCATGTGCTCCAGCAATGCTACATTCTACATGAAAAGGGATTTTTTTAAAGACAGTTTAAACAACATGCATCATCTTCATCCATTTTCAATTTTAAAATGTGTTTTTAAATTAAGTTCCATTGCTAATAGATGCTGGTGTTTAAAAAACAGCTACAATCCAAAGTACCATAATCATATCAGAATACATTTTTGGAGCTAACATTTACCACATTCTTTCTATTAATATTGTCATTGTTATTATTTTACCACTAATCAAAGAAAATTGCTAGTAGATATTACTTCCTTTACACCATAAAAATTAAAACTTTACACAGAAACATAAATTGTTTTACGTTTACCTATTTCTTTGTAAATTTTTTCATAATTTTCCATTTCTCTGAGATTCATATCATATACCAGCAAAGTTTTGCCCATTGAAAATTCACATTGGGACAGTGTGCTGAGCATACGTTGGTACTGGCTATATCTGGTGGAAAAGAGAAAAACAGACTAAAGATTTTTGTGAAATACCAAAGTTGAACTATTATAAATTACAGTGCAGGCAGAACTACCAAGTTCTGGGGCGCCTGGGTGGCTCAGTGGGTTAAAGCCTTTGCCTTCGGCTCAGGTCATGATCCCAGGGTCCTGGGATCGAGCCCCGCATTGAGGGAGCCTGCTTCTTCCTCTCTCTCTGCCTACTGGTAATCTCTGTCTGTCAAATAAATAAATAAATAAATAAATCTTAAAAAAAAAAAAAAAAAAAAAGAACTACCAAGTTCTGAGAAAATCATTTGCTTTATTTAAAATGATTTAGAATATATTTCTCTTATGTTTAATTTTTCTTAATGGGAGTACTTGAATTTATAAACTGCTTTAGTTACAAGTGCAAAGATGGGACTGCTGTTCTTATCAATATAAACTTAATTCAACTACTTGTTTGAATTTTGTTTAAAATACTTTTTAAAAATGTCTTAATCCAGGGGTGCCTGGGTGGCTCAGTTGGTTAAGCATCTGCCTTTGGCTCAGGTCTCAGGGCCCTGAGATCCAGCACCATGGGGGCTCTCTGCTCAGTAGGGAGTTTGTTCTCCCTCCCCCTCTCTCTCAAATAAGTAAAATCTTTTTAAAAATGTCTTAATCAAGATGGTTTTTTATCCTCACAATTTTATTTTCACAAATTTTTCACTCTTTACAATGATTTATGTGAAAAGCTAATTCAAATAAGGGAAATTTTTCTAAGGCAAAAAAGTTACTAAATATATATAATCCCCTGCAGTATATAAAAACTTTTTATTAGTTTATTTAAGAAAGAGAAAATTGGGGCACCGGCTGACTGACTCAGTCGGTAGCACAGGTGACCCCTGATCTCAGGGTCCTGAGTTCAAGCCCCACTGGGCCTAGAGCTTACTGAAAAAAAGGGTTGCTGGAGGGGAGTGGGGTGGAGGGTTGGGGTAACTGGGTGATAGACATCAGGGAGGGTATGCATTGTAATGAGAACTGGGTGTTACATAAGAATGATGAATCACAGACCTGTACCTCTGAAACAAATAATATATCTCATGTTAATTAATTGAATTTAACTAAAAATGTAGTGCTACTACACTACATGAGTGACTCAAATGTTTTATGTAAAAAAAAAAGAAAAAATGAAACAAGCCAAAGAGAAAATTTCATTTAGATATTTTGTCTAACTAAATGCCGAAAGTGACCAAATGAATGAGGCAGAATTTAATCCTTATTTCTTAACCACTATACCTTCTGAGCATTTGCATAAACACAAAGCAGGCTTCTGAAGAGAAATAAGGGCCAGAAAAATCTACACTGGATTAACCCAGAGTTGCCTCCACTGGACAACCAAAGGAGAGCGAAAAGCTGAACTACTGACAGGGCTGTATACACGGTCTAAACTCTGATTAGGACACTGGTGTAGCAACGACAGTCAGAAGAAATACCCCTCTTCCTGGGACCCGGAGTTGCACCACTTAATGAAACTTTTCACCAGCAGATTGATTCTCCGGTCATCTCCAGCGCCGTCTCCATCAATCAGGAGACGCTTCCGTATGACTTCGTCTGGAGGGAAGAACAACGCCGTGAATGAAAACGATGGTCTGGCTCTTGCTGACTTTCAGGGACAAATAACCAATATCACGACTTACTCATTCATCCAAAAGAAAACCATTAGGATGCGAATATACTTCAAGCCACTAAACGGTATAATTAAAATGGTTAGGATGGCAAATTTTACGTTATGCAGGTTTTACTACAATTTATGTATATGTTTTTATGTCGCTATAAAGACAGTTACTGAGTGTCTACTATGTGCAAGCAGTGTACTAGAGGCTGGGGTTATCAATGCGCTCATGGAACTGGAATTCTACTGCTGGGGTACTGAACAGAAATAGTTTTCAGGTATCGCCAAGGACATAAGCCCATAGTTCTTGGAGAACTTTGTTTTGGAAAAACCTGTTCATACAGAAGGCAGGCTGAAGTGTTCCTGTCTCTGACTGGGGTGAGGTAGTGGTGAAAGGCACAGAAAGAAAAGACTTGAAAGATGTAGTGGCAGATTGGGTGACAAGAATGAGAGAGGTCAGAGAAATGGGAATAGATTTGTCAAAAGAAGGTGTAATTTAGTTATTACATCTGTAATGTTTCTTTCCCCATGAAGACTTTTTTTTTTTTTCTTTTTTAACAAGTCTGTCTCACTTTTGCTTCAAGGGAAAGAAAAAGAAAATGGAATCAGAGAGCATGGCAGGTAATAATGCTGAGTGGTAAGTGGGACTCCAATCGGCCTCTCTGGCAGTGTTCTTCCTGGACAAAATAATGCTCATGACAAGAGAAAGGCAGACGGAAACCCAATAAAACATAATTTTTTTAAAAAGGTTCATTTATTTGAGAGGGAGAGAGCTCGCATGTGTGGGGGAAAGGAGAGAATCCCTAAGCAGACTCTCCACTGAGCAGCAAGCTGGAACAAGGGCTGGATCCCACAATCCATGAGATCATGACCCGAGCTAAAAGCAAGAGTTGGAGGCTTAACCAACTCAGCCACCCAGGTACCCCAAACATAGTTTCCATCTGTCAGATTGGCAAAGATCATAATATCTGATAAAAGTGCTGGCAAGGATACGGAGAAACTGCACTTACATACACTGATGGCATGCAGACTGGTAGGCTCTTCCGGGGCAAATGGGCCATCACAAACAAGATTTCCAAGGCACATTATCTTTTCAACCCCAGAACTCCAATTCTAGGAACTGATCCCATAGATAACCATGCACATCCATCCATAAAGATAAATGCAGAGATATTCTTAGTGCTGTTCATAGTAGAAAGATTGCAAACCTAAGCATGTACCAGTAAGAGACTGGTTAGATCATCCAAACTTCATATAATGTACTATGATGGAGCCAACAGTGTGGCTGTATATACTGATGGCAAGAAATTCCTTCGGTCCAGGAAGTGAAATGAAAACACAACAGGTGCAAAGAACCACACCATTTGCTGTCATCTGTGTGTAGAAAAGGGGGAGGCTTTGCGTGTTTCTGTGTGCCTGTGCACGCACACACACGTATGTGCGTATTCAGAGAATATCTCTGGAAAGAACACAAGAAACTGGTTATAGTAGTTTCTTCTGGTGATAGGGACTACAGAGGGGATGAGGAAAAAACTGAATTTTCTATGTCATTTCACAGAATTGTTTGTTTTTCACCGTGTGTGCATTATTTTCTTTTAAATAATTTTTTAAGAAGATTTAAAAAAATCTTTTAAAGGCAGAGAGAGAGAGAGGAGGAAGCAGGCTCCCCACTGAGCAGAGAGTCCGATGTGGGGCTTGATCCCAGGACCCTGAGATCATGACCAGAGCTGAAGGCAGAGGCTTTAACCCACTGAGCTACCCAGGCGCCCCTAAAAAAATAATTCTTTAAGTGTGGTTAATTCTTGGAGAGCCTGCACAATGAAACAACAGCGAAATCTTTAAACAAGAGTTCCTGTGTGTAGGCAGAAGTATTTCTGAGCGCAGGTGCAGCGGAGATAAACTTTGGAAGGCAGGTGGCTGCAGTTTTAAAATCTGTTCTACGACAACATTAGAGGAACATTTTTAGAATTGGGTTCTAAATTTTTATTTCTTATTACAGACATGCTTTAACTTTGTTAAAAGTAAACATCCAGCAGTGAGCAGTCTGATGTTTGATGCTGCTCAATTCCTTTCTTTTGTTCAGTTTCTTGTTTTCTTATCTCTGCTCTCCCAACCTGCCCAACAAACCCCATCTTCCTCCCAAATACCTGGGCATCTTACTTTATTGAGGACCAGGGATGTAAGGGAATAGAAAATTGGGAAATGAGTACCCGAAGGGGGAAACTATTACCACAACTGGTTTTTCAAGAGATTTTTAAGGTTTGGTGATAAAAAAAATGTTTCAAGCACATCTGGTGATCATTCCAGCTGTAGAGTTAAGATCTGTGTACTTTTATATATGTAATACCCCAATTAAAGAAGTTTTTGAAAAAATGTTAGAACACTGTACAGGCCAAATAAACTTGGGGAAAGGTTCATGAGGGCCAGTCCTGGGTCTCATTCATTTTGTTTCCTCCCCAACCTCTCACACTGTCTTTACACTTCTTCTTCTTCTTTTTTTTTTTTAATCTTATTTATTTGACAAACAGAGATCACGAGTAGGCAGAGAGGCAGGCAGAGAGAGAGAGGAGGAAGCACCCCTGTGTCTTTACACTTCTGATGTGCAATAAATATTTTTATTTATTTTTTAAAAAGATTTATTTATTTGACAGAGATCACAAGTAGGCAGAGAGGCAGGCACAGAGAGATGGGGAAGCAGGTTCCCTGCTGAGCAGAGAGCCCAATGCAGGGCTCGATCCCAGGACCCTGAGATCATGACCTGAGCTGAAGGCAGAGGCTTAACCCACTGGGCCACCCAGATGCCCCCAATAAATATTTTTAAATTGGATTGTGGTATCTGCCTGGGGCCATCTGCCCTCCAAAGAGTTTTGTCTCAATAAAATACTAACAAGGACCAGCAGGCAACCACCTTATTTTCAGGTCCAAAGCAGAGATTTCTCTTCTTGTACAAAAACATGAATACTTGATCAATGAGCAGATGTGTCCATAGGCTACCAGAGCAGTTCTGAGGATGTGAGATGAAGACCTGAGCTCTTTCACTCTAGGTGGAGAAATAACGTGCATGTGGACACATGCAGAAGAGGCAGGGGCTGTTAAGTGAATGACATGGACATGCACCAGAAGAGATTAGGACAGCTTCCTTTGGCTTGGGGGAATCGGGGGAAATGGAATTTGGGCTGCTCTTTTCATACTTAAAAATCAGTCAGTGCGGTGCCTGGATGGATCGGTCAGTTAAGTGACCTCTTGGTTTTCTGTTCAGGTCATGATCTCAGGATCCTGTGATCAAGCCCCACGTCAGGCTCCACACTCAGCAGTCTGCTTGCCCTTCTCTCTCTGCTCCCCACCCTGCCTGCGTTCTCTCATTATCACTCAAATAAATAAAATCTTTGGGGTTCCTGGGTGGTGCAGTTGGTTAAGCCTCTGCCTTCAGCTCAGGTCATGATCCTGAGTCCTAGGATTGAGCCCTACATTGGGCTCCCTGCTCAGTGGCGAGTATGCCTGGGGCCATATGCCTGGGGCCTTCTCTCCCTGCTTGTGCTTCTCTCTCTCTCTCTTGCTCAATCTCTCTCAAATAAATGAAGGGCCTTCATCTCCTTCTCTCCCTGATTGTGCTCTCTCTCTCTCTCTCACTCAATCTCTCTCAAATAAATAAAAATAAAATAAAATCTTTTTAAAAATTACCAATCAAGAAAGCTAAAAGGTATTTCAACAATATCTACCTAAACTGAAAATAACATAGACCCTTCAGCCCAATAATCCTAGATAAACTCATACATATGCAATATGACTATGTCCATTGATAGGGAGCTAGATAAATTTTGGTACAAGAATATGATGGAATACTATGAAGCCATAAAAAAACCAACCAAAGAATGAGGAAATGTTTATGTGCTGATACAGAGATCACTTAAGATAACTTGACAAGGGGCGCCTGGGTGGCTCAGTGGGTTAAAGCCTCTGCCTTCGGCTCAGGTCATGATCCCAGGGTCCTGGGATTGAGCCCTGCATTGGGCTCTCTGCTCAGCAGGCGCCTGCTTCCCCCCACTCTCTCTCTGCCTGCCTCTCTGCCTACTTGTGATCTCTGTCAAATAAATAAAAAAACAAAGCTTAAAATAAAAAAAGATAACTTGACAAAAGAGCAAGGTGAGGAACAGTAATGTATAGCATGTTTCCTTTCATACATAAATGGGGGATAAACGAGAATATATGCTTATATTCATACAAATACCCTGGAATGATATACAAGAAACTAATGAAAAGGGGTTACCAAGGGAGAGGGGCAATGTAAGTGGGATAGAGAATAGGCTGGAAGATGGGGAAATATCTTTTTACATTATTTGATTTTTGAACCATATGAGCACTCAAAATCTGTTAGTTGTTCGAAAAAGAAAGCTATGAATATGGTGAAATTATCACAGGTGTTTGCATATGTCCAGATGCATCAAATTGTACAAATTAAATATTCAGTTCTTTGTATAAAATTATCCCTCAATAAAGCTACGTAAAAAGTACAAAAAATGACGGGTGCCTGGCTGGCTCAGTTGGTAGAGCATGCAACTCTTGATCCTGGGGTTGTGAGTTAGAGTTATACGCTGAGTGTAAAGATTACTTAAAAAAGTAAAATCTTTGGGATGTCTGGCTGGCACAGTCAGTTGAGCATCCGAATCTTGATTTTGGCTCAGGTCATGATCTCAGGGTCATGAGATTAAGCCCTACTGAGGACTCTACTTAAGACCCTCCCTTTGCACCCTCTGGCAAATAAATAAATCTTAAAAAGAAAAAAAAAAAAAAAGACCAACTTTAAACATTTAAAAAGGGCAAAAAATTAAAAAGCAAGCTAAAGTCCCTTCCCTGTCCATCCCAGGCAGGGAGAAAGCTGTGAGCTCTAGCAAAGGAGGGAATGAAAGGCTAGAAGACGTATGAGCACATGAGAACCTTAAGGAGGCTGGACAAATACTGGAACCCAAGGACAGAAAGATGGAGGTCAGAATGTGGGAGTCTGCACTAGTGAATGCCATACTAGTGGACTTGGACTTTGCTGGTAGGCAACTGGGAGTTGCTAATGGTTCAGGACCAAGACTTTCTAGGAGTATGAAGCTGAAGGCAGTGTACATAATGGACTGTAACTAGGAAAAGCCCAAAGGCAGGGAAGCTATTAGGAGGCTACCAAAAAACATGCAGTAGGAGCTAAAACAGCATGAAAATTAGAGATTAGAATTACAGGTCCTGGGGCAATTTAGGACTGAACAGAGACTTGGCTAGGAAAAGGCAGGGGCCAAAGCCAAAGGGCTATGTGTAGGAGTGTGGCAGGTCCAATTCTGGTAGCACCATGGATTCCCTGTCCCAGGTCCTTCTCCCAGTTCAGCCCTATCCCTCTTCCCTCTAAAGGCATTTCTTCATAGCAAAACCCCTGGGCCAAAGTCAAAAACTGGGGCCAAAATTCTGATTAGTTCACAGAGGCTTTACTTTGTGTGTGTGTGTGGGACCAAGTTTCACTTCATCTGTAAAATGGGAATAAAACTTCATTTGTAAAATGGGAATAAGATATGCACTTGGAAGGAAAGCTGTGAAACTTTATGGAAATGAAATTATGCAAAGGAGCACAATGCCTTATCATGGTGAGAACGAAAAAAAAAAAAAGTTACCCGTATCTTTATGTTAATTTAATCCACAACTTGTATCATCCTAAAAAGTCTTAAAAAGTGAGTGAACACTATGAAAGGTGTATTTATAGATATATATAGATACGTCTGTATCTATGGACACAACTGTATAACCATGTAAGTAAATATTATGTATTCAGAGTTTTGCCTAGTTATGATCTCTCCCAAAGATGCTTTTTTCTTAAGCTTCATATAGTAAGGTCACAGTATCTCTAGCTGTTGCCTAGAAAATACTCTGAGAATAAAAATCCCCAAAGTAACATAAATAAAAATACACAGCACTGCTCCAACAGCAACAAAGTAAGACAAAAAGGAAAGAGGCCAGTTTGAAAACAGCTTATTCTTTCTAAATCCAGGCAGGCTGCTGATGGTTTCTAACACAGATGACGAGTATTATTATTTTTAATGGTACCTCATCAATTAGTGCTAGACTGAATACACCTAAAACCTTTGTTTACTATACACATTAACTTCATAAATTATCATCATGCCTGAAGTTCTCTATAAGCAACTTAAATGCTAATATTAACAACTCTGGCAGATCTTGGCCAACCCTTTATAAGACGGGTTAGGAACTATTTTAATGATGTTATCAATATCATTTCTTAGTTGTCACGATTGCTTTCTTTCTTTCTTTTTTTTTTTTTTAAGATTTTACTTGTCAGAGAGAGAGAGAGAGAGAGCAAGCACAGGCAGACAGAGTGGCAGGCAGAGGCAGAGGGAGAAGCAGGCTCCCTGCCGAGCAAGGAGCCCGATGTGGGACTCGATCCCAGGACGCTGGGATCCTGACCTGAGCTGAAGGCAGCCGCTTAACCAACTGAGCCACCCAGGCGTCCCTCACGATTGCTTTCTTTACTGACTACAAGATCAATGCCATCTGGAAAAGCTTTTAAAGATTTTATATATTTATTTGTGAGAGACAGAGAGAGAGCAAGTGCACACAAGAGTACAAGCATGGTGAGCAGCAGGCAGAGGGAGAAGCAGACTCCCCGCTGAGCAAGGAACCTGATGCGGGACTCCATCTCAGAACACTGGATCATGACTTGAGCCGAACCACGGATCCCCAAAAAGCTTTCAGCCCCAAATATCTAACATCTGCCCCAAGACTGGTGCTTTTCCACCTGAGTGTAGGCTTGCAGAAAGATTTCCTACTGGATTCAGTTATATGTTGTGCTATAATTATATCTACAAAATGTCTGCCATTCAGAATCACTTTAAAATCAGTTATGACACATATATGCTGATAAGCAAAGATTTACTTGTCATTTTCAAGCCCTCTTTGTCTTATATGCTGACCTATACTTATACCTAGAAAAAAATATGTAATTGCTTAAGACACTAAATAAGCCTCAAAAAGTCCAAGGGGTTAGATTTTTAATACCTCATTTTTCATAAACAGAGAGGCAGGAAGAAATGACTGCTTTACAGTCAGTAGACCCATTCTCCTTCTCCAAGCCTTGAGTCACAGGACACTGCCATTTTAGCTGTGTTCTCATTTTATCACAGGAAGGACAATCTCTCATAAACCCAGACTTTCAAAACCCATCACTGTTATTCCCTCACGATAGCTCTTAAAACCTTGATTATAAAACAAGTTTTCAGAACATCTTGGAGCAAATATTCAAAACGCAAAACAATTTGGAAGATAATGGCCCAACTTTCAAGACACTTATTTCTTTAGGGATAGGCCAAGGCTTGACAACCAGTATCAAGAGTGTCACTGTTAATGTCACTTCCTCCTAGGGCTAATCTACCCTTAGGTGTGCCTCTCTAAACTGCTAGACCTCACAGCACAGCAATCTCACCTGCTTTAAGGAAAGAGCAGTCTTGGGGCGCCTGGGTGGCTCAGTGGGTTAAGCCTCTGCCTTCAGCTTAGGTCATGATCTCAGGGTCCTGGGATCCAGTGCCCCATCAGGCTCTCTGCTTAGCAGGGAGCCTGCTTCCCCCCACCCCCACCTGCCTCTCTGACTACTTGTGATCTCTCTCTCTCTGTCAAATAAATAAATAAAATCTTTAAAAAAAAAAAAAAAAGGAAAGAGCAATCCTGTGACCTACCAGTGAAGATTAACGTTTCCTTTTTAAAGCACTTTAGCAAGGAATTCTATTAGCACAGAGATGCACCGTTGGTTTCTTCTTCATGTTTCTAAACACTCTACATCCAAACTGAAAACCATGAGAAGGGACAATTTATTAAACACTTTGGGACAGGGTGACTTTGAAACAGCTGGCTCCTAGAGCAATGTAGCAATATGTACCAAAATTAAAAATACATGTAGTCTTTGACCTGTCTCCTATTAAGTATTCCCACAGGTGTGTGAAGACATCTATACAAATGTCTCCACTGGAATACTACCTGTAAGTAAGAAACTGAAAATAACTAAATGTTTCGATGTTTACTAGAGAATTGTTTTAAAGATTTTGTCTATTAGAGACAGAGAGAGTGTGTAGGAGCCAGAGTGTGCACGCAAAGGGGTAGGGGCATAAGGAGGGGGAGAAGCAGACTCCCTACTGAGCAGGGAGCCTGATGTGGGGCTCAATCCCAGGACCCTAAGATCATGACCTGAGCCAAAGGCAGACACTTAACTGAGCCACCCAGGCGGCCCAAGAATTAATTTTAAGAATACAATACTACACAGTGATACAAAAGCATGAAGTAGGAAGAGCTCCAAAATATGATTATAGGAGTATATCACAGAAGAGTGTGTAAATGTTTGTGTAAAATTTTAAAGTAGATATAGATAGTGGCCAACCAACTGACATATACATGCTTGTAATATGCTAAGGATGTGTTTTTTACATATAAAACGCTTTTATTTGTATATATGTATATGCATTTACACTTAATCCACACAACAGCCCTGTAAAGTAGATATTACTACCTCTATTTTACCAGTGAAGGAACTGAAAGTTAGCTGCTCAAATTAAATGTCACTGGAAGTATGGAGTAGAGCTTAGACTCAAACTCACAAGTCTGGCATGAGAGAAGATGCTTTCACCCTTTACAGGCACTTAAAAATCATTCTGAAAAGGCACACCAAAAACAGTTTACAGTGATTACCTCTGGGGAAGAAGGACTAGCCATGGAAAGTGAGAGGGGAGGGTTTTCACACGTTCACTTGGTGTGTTCTTTTCCTGAATTGTCTGACATGCATTACTTTTCTTTTTAAAAATACTAATAGTGATTATCTGGGGAGTGAGCTTATTGGTCACTTTCAGGTATTTTTTCTTCATTTCTTCTGCGTTATAAGTTCCATTCAGTGTTCTTTAATGAATCCATGATGTGTTAACAAGAAACAAGAAAACTGGCTTGACCTGACCTACAAGAGGAGAGACTAGGGCCATGTAAAAACCGCGAGCATGCAGATTCCTTTCAGATTTATCACTGGATCGCCACTGCTCATGGGTCATTAGGCCGAATTACTTATGTCTCATTGTTCTAGGTTACTTATGGTAAAATAACACGTAGCCCCTCCTTTCAAGAAGCTTAAACTCACTAAAACAATTTTGAAGGCCGACAATATTAAGAAGTTACAAAGAGGCAGTGGAAGGAACAGTAAACAAGATGGTTTGCTTTCTCCATTTAAAATTTTGATCTCTCGTGAGATACTTAGGGCTAGTCTAAATACATTGCTAATGACAAAGTCGATTACTTAAACAAAAATTAAAGCAAAATTTTTTTTTTAAAAAGCAAAAAAAAAAGTATTGAGGTCCTTGTGTTTTTCTCTAGATTTACTTAAGTGTTTAGAGTGTGGTGCTAAAAAAGTCAAGATTGAAACTTCAATCTTGCTTTTTCAAACCATTTATCTTGGCTAAAGAAACAGTATTTAATAGGTGCTCTGCATCAGCAACCACTGTGCTGGGATCAGAGTTGAGGGAACACAGTGGTTAAACCCATTGGCATTAGTGGGGGGAAAAAAAGCCAAACAAACTCTGTGACCACAAAGGTCCGATTAACATTGGATCAGCAACTGAAATAGGAATTCCAGCAGCAGCAGGCCCTTAAACAAGGTTTACCCACTCCTATTTGAGGACCATACATTCTGTTTGTTCCTTTTACTCTGGAGAGTGTCCTGGTTTGGATAGGAGATTAAATAGCCAATTTTGAAGTGCTTTACCTACATTATCATACTTCACCCTTGAAGAAACCCTAGAAGTGTGTATTATTACCTTCAATTTACAGATGAGTAGTATCCGCTGCCATAGGAAAATATCCACAATCACATTAGAAAGTTGTAGCACAGTTCCATTATTCTGTCATATTGTTCACAGGCATATTAAAACCCATTATTTTAAGTTTTAATGGCATATATCCAAACATTATATTTCTAATTAAAAAACAAAAACATATATACAGTAGAATATTACTCAGCCATAAAAAAGGAAATCTTGTCATCTGCAAAACCATGGATGGACCCTGAGAGTATTATGCTAAATGAAACAAGTCAGACAGGGAAAAACAAATACCATACTATTTCACTTATATGTGGCATCTAAAAAACAAATGAACAAACAATACAAAAAAAAAAAAAGCCCATATAGAGAACAGATTAGTGGTTATTAGAGGGACAGGGCCATTGCAGGGTAAGCAAAATAAGGGAAGTGGGTCAATTGTATTGTGATGGATAACTAGGTTTATCATGACAATCACTTTGTAGTGCATACAAGTATCAAATTATGTTGTACACCTGAAACTAATGATATACACTAATTTTTACCTCAACGAAAAAAAAAATACTGTCAAAACCAACAAGCTCTATTCAATGGAATGTACGGTCACACCCTGCTCCCTGCCATCTCCTTCTCACCCCACATCTATGCTCTGGCACATCCATGTATGTACCTAATGTTCTCTGCACTGCAAAAAGTGCTACTGGATGGCTCAGTTGGTTAAGCGTCTGACTCTTGATTTCGGCTCAGGTCATGATCTCATGAGATTAAGCCCTGTGTTGGCTCACCGTTGGGCATGGAGCCTGCTTAAGATTCTCTTTCTCTCTCTCAGAAAAAAAAAGTGCTTCTGAAATGATTCCTATCAGGGTACTAACACTGTTTAACACCCTTTAAATTAACACATACAAAATACAAACTGTGAACATAGTTTAAGTTAACAGTGACAACATCTAAACTGTTTTTCAGGGGTGCCTGGGTGGCTCAGATGGTTAAGTATCTTCCTTGGGCTCAGGTCATGATCTCCAGATCCTGGGACTGAGCCCAATGTCAGGCTCCCAGCTCAGCGGGGAGTCTGCCTCTGCCTCTCCCCCTGCTTGTGCTCTCTCTCAGATGAATAAGTAAAATCTTTAAAAAACAAAAACGAAAAACCCAAACTGTTTTCAGTCAGCCAAAATGCTGGAGTCACAACAGGGGAGGAGAGAAACTGGCTTTGCCGAGAACTGGCTATGTGACAATAAGCCACTCACTTCCCAGGACCTCTACTTTGCCATCTATAAAATGGCAGTGTTGGTGGTAATATCTATAATTCTGTATCCATGGAAACTATATCATATCTCGCTCCTTCCCTCTTAGCAGAGCAGTTCCTCACATGCCCTGAAATGTCCTTGTACAGGGTGCAGGGAATAAAGAGCTTCTCCTCGAAGAGCTCCCTGTCCAAATGGACAGGCAAACCCATATGGAAGGATTATGTGAGGGCACAGCATCTTGCCAGGCACCTCAAATTTGTAACAGGGCATTAGCTGTCCTTTAAGCTCCAGAGTACTTGAAGTGCTTCCAGAGTACTGGTACTTCAAGAACTTTTCAGGGTGGCTGAGCTATTCAGGCCACTCCTGTCTTCTTCCCAGCCATCATCCTAATCCAAACCCACCCTGAGCCTTGGAGGACTTCTTGCTGGCCTCTCTGCTTCCATTCTTGCCTTCCTAGAATCTGTTCTCTACACAGCAACCCAGAATGATCAAAAAGTACAAACTTTTCTGTTTAAAATCCTCTAATCATATTTGTAAGTCCCCACAGAAGACAATCCAATCCAATCTCCTTTCCTTGGCTTAGGTAGCTCTGGGCAAGCTCCTGTTTACTTCTCTGACCTCCTTTGTATCACACCCCTCCAGACGCACCTGGATACCAACCCTTATCTTATCCCTTGAATTTATTCCTTATCTTCTCCAAAGGGCAGAGCTTATTTTCGCCTCAGGCCTTTGCAGTGGTTGCAACCTGTCTTGAATCCTTTCCTGAAGTCTACTTAGGGTTTGATGCCTTCAGGCCTTACTCGGATAGAGAAGTCTATCCGACTTTTGGCAGCCCTCCCCCATTATGGTCTTTCATATCCCATCCAGTTCATTCTCAGAACGTAGGTCATTTCAGAATTTAGTTACGTTCTTTCTCAGAAACTATCTTATTACTTATGTGATTGCACACCATTGCTTCTGTCCCCCAAGCAGAAGTTGGGGCTTCCTTGGTAGTTTACTGCTGTAGACAGCACCCTGAATTGGGCCCAGAAGGTATTCAATAAACTGCTGACCTATCATACCCACTAGTCACTTCTGCTTTTTACCAAAAGCCCAGTTGAGAAAAACCATGTTTACTGTGGATTGCCTGAGAAAGTTGTACTTCATCCACTCTTTTACGACCTAAGTATTCTTAAGGCAAATTAACAACAACAACAAAAGTCTTGCTCTGAATTAAGGCAGAGCAGCAGAAGTATTCAGCTAAAACACCTACTGGCTTTAGGATGCCTTTCTAAATTGTGATTTAGCCTTCTCTGACCTAGTCAGGGTTGTGCTAGGAAACAGCCCTATGATCAAAGGTGCTGATAAGAGGTTAAGGATATGACACTAGCTTTTCTTTATGGGGACCCTAAAGACAACTTTATCTCTAGTGTTTTAATCAGAAAGAATTGCTTGTACTGTGTATCTAACATTGCCTTCTCTCCTGTACACAACTGCACATAGTGGACTAGGTCCTGCCCCTTGGTATGAACTACAAGAGAAACAAGAGTCACTTCTGGCTGTCTAATGCACCAGATTTTACCCACTGCATTTTGAGGATCACCCCACTTCTAACTTCCTCGTTTTCCTTCCTCTTAATGCTCTTTTTGCCCTGTTTTCTCATGCATTTATTTTTTATGGTTTCACATTATGGTGAGCTGCCTTAAATATTTTCTGGAATATGTCATTTAAGTAAATTAAGTATTAAGTGCTACAACAGTAATATGCATAAAATAACATGGTTAATAGGTGAAAGATCAACTGTTTCTAGAAATGAGATGAATATTTGAGGTGAGTCTTGAAAAAATAGCAGTTACCAGCCAGGAAAGGGCAATCTGTGCAAATACAGAGATGAAGAAGGCACAGTCTTAATCAAAGGAAAATGAAGGAGAGACGAGTAAACCAATTCTTACATTTAATAGTATCTGCTGAACATTACTGCATGTCGGACTGAATGCAAAGCACTACAACTTTTATTGCATTTAAACCTCTAAAATGCCTTATGTGATAGATTTTATTATTATCCCCATTTATAAAGAATGAAACTGAGGCTCAAAGAGATTAATTAACCTACACAAGATCAGACAGCTTGTAAGGGGAGAGTGGGCACTCCTGTGACTTCTAACATCCACTCAACCGCTTAAGCCCTGACATTCTACCTCATTCTACTTCTCTGTATGCCCTTTTTGTCCGAGTTCCCATTATCTCTTACTAGGACTAGGGTAGCAGTAACCGAGAGACTGGATGCACAGTAATAAGGGGCAAGAACTCTGGAGCCAGACTGCCTCGTTTTCAGCTCAGGCTCTATACCTTACTAACTGCACAAACTTGGACAAGTTGCTTAACCTCCTCGTGTCCCAGTTTCACCTGTAAACTGGAGTTAATAGTTAGAACACTCCTTGACATATGATGAATACAAGTCAGAGACCACTGAACTCCTCTCTTTCCTTCCCCTCATCATTCTTCACATAGTACATATAGTATGGTGGTGGTTTTTGTTTTCTTGTTTTTAATGCAATTCTGATCACACAACACCAATGTTAAAAACTGATTCCCACCACCCTCAGAACTCTCTGGAAATAACTTTTTAAATTCTAGAAAATATTTATCAACTTTGAGTTTTTCCAACATTTGGGGGCCTTTGCACAAGTGGTTCCCCACCTGGAACACCAGTCCAAATACAACTATTTATTCCTCAAAAACGGGATTAATAGTAACTGTCTTAGGGAAGCTGATCTTTGAGAATGCATAAGCAATCTTTGTTACATGATCCCACAGTCCCCAACCTTGTACTTCCCTGCAGTAACATTTGCCACCAGTAAAACTAATTATCCAAGGTGTATTTCCACCAGACTGCAACCTAAGAGGGGAGAAAAGGTCTTGCCTGTTGGTTTGGACTGTAATCCCAAGGACTAGCCTAGACAGGATAAATAAAACTGGAATGAAGCAAAGCTGTAATTTCCCATGAAGTTCCTGGACCTTTAAGAGCCTCCCACTTCATTACCTGTTATCACAAATTTAGGCCTATCTTCTTTTTCCTATTGCAGGCCCTTTAATGTGGAGATCCTGTCCATCCCCAACTTTTCAGAAATGATCTCTCCACAGGCATCAACCCTTATTGGTTGCCTTCTCTTCAAATACAGCAGCCCTAGACATCCCCTTCCCTTCCTCCTTAACCTTCTTAGGTTCTCCCTCCAATTGCCCATCATGCCTGTCCACCTTCCTCAAGGTGGCACCCTATTTTATTTCTGCTCTCAGTCCGCAGATCATCCCCTGGGTTTCTGCACACATGGGTCCACCTGCCTTAAACTATCCTCACAACGTTCCACAAACCCCATCTCTGCCTGCCGACCCTCCTCCCATTCCTGCCAACAAACCACCGTCCCCAACACATATACACAGCCAAATCTTTTATTGTCTTATCTACTCCAGGTGGCCTCATCCTTACACTGGCTCCTCCTAAACCCCCCATGCACACTGCACACTCTCTAATTGCCTTCCAGATACCCCACATCTATCCTTTTTAAATATTGTCCTTAGCTCCCTCTTCCTACCTCCAGTCCGGGGCTAGTTCTCGGGCCTCACTGCGATCCACACCACTGTCTGGGGGCCCTTCCCAACCTGTCCAGAAGACTCCTCGTGGTGTCACCCCGTGTACGCTGACACCCTTAGCACACGCGTCTTGGAACCTCTCCCTTCGTCCGGGCCTGGCCCCAAACTTCCACCCCATCCCTAAAGTTCCCACACCCTCCAGCCCACCCTCCAGACCCGGACCGCCGGGGGAAGGGTCTCCACCTCTTCCTCCCCTTCGCCACTCCTCGGACCCCATATTCTCACCAAGCGCTCCCTCATCACAAACGCGAACGGCCTGGACCCCTTCCGGGTACCACCCGCCCACGCACCGCTGCCACCGTCCGTCCCCCCCCCCTCACGTGTGCTCCCAGCCCCCCGACCATCCTCCCAGCACACCCTCCGCAGGCCAGGCGCGGCCTCCGAGGAGCGGGCCGAGAGCCCGAGGGGCTCCCAGGGGGAGCAGGGGTCCGGGGAGAGGCCCGAAGGACCCGGGAAGAAGCGTCCGGGAAAGGCCGGCTCCCCGCGGGGTCCGATCGTAGAGGCCGAGGGGCTCCCGGAAGTGGCCGGGGAGGCCGGGGGGCTCGGAGGAGGCCGGGGCGGCCGAGGGGCTCGGGGGAACCAGCCCGGGTGGCGGCGAGCGGGCCTCACCGTCAGTCACGGCTCCCATGGCGTGCGCGGCGGCGGCGGCGGCGGCGGCGCAAGCTGAGGCGGCGGTTGGCGGCGGCGGCGGAGGTCAAACTCCCACAATGCAGCCGGGTAAACAGCCATGGAGGAGGAGGCGGCGGCGCCCGCGGCCGCCCGCTCCGACGCCTGAGCCGCGCTGCGCCGCCGCCGCCGCCGCCGCCGCGGGATCAGCGCTCCCCGCGCTCTCCGCGCTCCCCACACTGCCCGGGGGCGGCCGCGGCCCGGCGCGTGTGGGGGGCGAGGCCAGCGGGCGGCGGCGGCCCCGGCTGCAGCCCGGGCCCCCGCCGCCCCCCCCCTGCTGCCCCCGCCCGGCCCACGCCCAGAGGCCGCCCCGGAGGCCGCCGCCAGCCGCCAGGTGAGCTTGCCGGGCCGCCGCCGGGGTTGCGGGGGCTGCGGGCCGCCCGGCTCCGGGTCCCCCGCGCCTTCCCGGGGAAGGGGACCGTCGTCCCCGTCGCCGCATCCCAGCTGGCTCAACTGGGGGTGGGCTCATTCGGCGGGGTTGGGAGGGGGGGGTTGGGGAGGACGGCGAGGACGCCCGGACCGGCTGGCTCGGGAGACGCTCAGGACTAGGGGCACTGAGGGGGCGCGGTGCTTAGGGTCCTTGCGAAGTTGGCGCCCACGCGCACGCGGGCGGGTCTCGAACGCCACCGCTTGCGCCGGGCGCGGTCTGCGAGCCTCAAAGGCCCCGGGTTCCAGGTCGCGCGGTTCCGGCCCTTGGGGCCGCCCCCTTCCCTCCCTGGCTCTGGCGGATGCTAGGCGAGGGGGACGAGAAACTTAGAGATCTCCCGCAGGAGTTGTCGGAGCGACCTGAGAGCGCGGTGCCCGCCGACCCTCCGGGACGCCGGGAGCCCGTCGGTGATCTGGATGGGGTGCTTTATTTTTTTTCTCTTTGATTAAAAAAAAAAAAAAAAGCTATGTGATTGTCCCCATCTTAAGGGGAAGTTGAAAGTGAAGGGGGGGGGGGGGTTGGTGCTGAAGGAGTAACGTTGCCCCGTGTGTAGATTTACACATTTCCGGAGCACAGTGTAGATCATATTGGCATCTCTTCCCAAAAGTCACTTTGATTCAACTTCGATGAGTTTCTCGTAAATGGCAACATATAGGTGGTGAGAGGCGAGAGGAAACAAGAACCAGTACAGCTGATTTGATCTCCAGTGGGATAGATTCAGTTAGCCCGAAGACGCGTGTCTGAGTTTTAACCCAAAGTTTGGTAATTTGTTGAACGTAAAGTTATTTTCCAGCTTTCGTGCCTCCCCCTACCCCCCCCCCCCCCCAAGTACCCTGACTCTTCACGTCCGGGCTGAAACAGTTACGTGGGTTGGATTTGGTTGTTTCTGGTTCCTTGCGAAACTTGGGTTCATTCTCCCAGTTTTCCCTTAGGTCTTTCAAAGAGGAAAGAGTTGTAAATGCGAATGGATGGCAGTGAAATGTGTTTAACTTCTAACTAGATATTGGTATATTATATGTAAAATTTTTTTTCACATGTATGAAGTCGAAACTCCAATAACGTTCTTAAAGAATTAGCACCATTGATTTTTGGCACAAAGGCAAAAAAAAAAAAAACCCCAAAATTACTTTGAGTGAAGTTGCTGAGTTATAATTTGACCTCCTGAAGGGGGTGAAGCCCGCCTTGGCCTAAAATAATACTGGTTTAAACTCTGTGTGTGCATGGGCATCAGGCCCGGTTCATTTTCTTGGTTTTAGGAGAGAAAATACTCTAACCAAAGGGAGACTTACTTTAAATCTTAGGTACTACACACTGTAAATTGAAAGTGTCCATTGATTATATATCCCAACTGCATTTTGGTGGGGATGGTTGTTGTTTAAAAGATCGTCAAGGGGCGCCTGGGTGGCTCAGTGGGTTAAGTAAGCCTCTGCCTTCAGCTCAGGTCATGATCTCAGGGTCCTGGGATTGAGCCCCGCATCGGGCTCCCTGCTCAGTGGGGAGCCTGCCTCCTCCTCTCTCTCTCTCTCTGCCTACTTGTGATCTCTCGCTGTCAAATAAATAAATAAAATCTTAAAAAAATATATTAAAAAAAAATAATCGTCAAGGGGTGAAATGATGTAAACTACTTGTTATTTCACCTTATCATATAATGATTTTCAAACAGTATCTAGTGATTTAAAATAATCTTTAGTGTTATTTATAGCAGAGTATCACTACCCATTGTAACTGTTAAATTTTCATGAGACATTCTATCTTGTATTCATAGATGGAGTTCTGGACAAAAACTTTTATGTGTTCATTTTGTAACTTAAAAATATGGTGGACAATGCAAGAAATTTTGTAAAGCAGTAAGAACAGGAGAGATCTGAAAGTTTAAAGTTTGAGATAAACCTAAAAAAATAAACATTTCTGAAAGTTCTTGATCCAAGTGGTTCGAAACACATCCAAATTTGGGCCTTTGTGAAATTTTAAAAAATCTGCTTTGCCAACTACTTAATTTAACTTGCAACTGCATTGACAAAGATCTATGTGTTGAACATTTAAGAATTCTCTTAATTGACTTTTCTTCATATCATATATAGTAAAATGACATGTTTTAGTAAATTTTAGTAGTCTTTTTTCATATAATTATATTTTAATATGTTTGTGAATGTTAAACTAGGAAGGACTCAAGCCTAGGCCATACTGTTTCTTTCATTTGTAGGGAAATCTTTGGGCAGAAAGAAGTAGCAGATTCTGAGCTGTAACAAAACGGATTTGGACTTTGAACTTACATAATCTTAGATTTGGTGATTTTATTTGTCATTAGATTGTTGGTTTCTTGGAGACTGTGGGAGTCTAGTTACAGAAATCTGAGTGTTTATTTAATATTAGCCTTTTGAAATGATAAAGGATGATGAGAGAGCTGGCTCTAATGTCTTTACCCTGGTCCTATGAAATGATGTAGACATTTCTTGCAGTATGTTTTTAGAGCAAATGTTGTTCTGGTGTTTTTGGACCTCTAGAGGGTCCATGAATGGGCTTCGAGAGACTCCTGAACTCTCTGTAGTTGTGACCAAACTTTTTTGTGTATATGTGTCTTTTTGGAAAAAAGTCTGTGGTTGTGTTATAAATAAAGCCTAGAGCCCCAAAATGTTAGAGTTATGTTCTTATTGAATAAAATGGGAGTTAAAATAATCCTTAAAGGGAAGAAAAAAGGAAATACATATCTTTGTGCCCATTGTTTGCTGTTTAAAGTTGTCTTTAGCCTAGACATGTGGTCTTAGAGGTGCAAAAACATTTCCATTTTGTTGCCAAAGCAAAGCATTGGCTGTTAGTTGATAAACCATATACACACATAAAGGGCTTGACATGCTAGTCCTGGGTGCATTATGGCTGTTTTTAAATTTAAAAAATTTAGAGCAGATAGATTGATGGTTGATAAGCAGAGATTGGATCTCAACAACCAGCCCTTGGAGAAAATGGTTCACCCTGCACCATTCTCTTATGGCTCTCCAGCAAATCTGAAATGCGACTGGGAAGTAATCATTCTGAGAAAATGTGTTTTTGCCTTGGCCAAACAGCAGAGCATTGTGGGAAGAAGTTTCTCATCAAAACAGACTCAAGTTCAAATCTGGCTTCTTTCATTCACTGTAGCTACTTAACTTACCTGACCCTCCCAATTCCTCATCTGGATAAAGCCTGTGGCAGTAGAGGCGTAAGGAGCAGGAATGAAGTTTCCTGTGTAAAAAAACCTCTCAACTCCTCATTTGGCCCATATTAAGGACTTGGGAACTAGATGCGATAACCACTAATCAACACAGGAATGAACATGTATAAACACGGTACCTGGTAATGATACGTATTAGTTCCCAAATAATAATGGAAATATTAACAAATTGAAACATTTTTTAAAGATTAGGTTTTCAGAAATGAGTTAGGATTAAGTGGTCCTTACTTTGTAGATATCCAGGGGGAAAGTTGAAGGAAGATGGTGGTGCGTTTGGTAAAGGTAAAGGCATGGGTGCTGGGCAGGAAGAGGCAGTAGCAGCCCGCCAGTATCATAGCTGTGTCTTTGTGTAAGATTCCATTTAACTTTTGCTCTTCACTTGTAATTTGAATGAAAAATGTAAACTAAAAAACTGTACTTGTACTTTTCAGCCCATTGTCTCTGAAAGTGTTTATTCACCTCCTTGTGTTGGGGACCCTCATAGGTACTCCAGGGACTTCATTAGTGGAAGCTACCTGTAACTTTGTCTAATTCTGGCATCTTTGAAATGCCTTTGCAGTTGGGTACCTGCATTGATTCTTTTTCTCAACAGGGAAAAGAGTCTGGAAGAACTGAATTGTATTTTCCTATCTTTAAGCATCGAAAGAAGAGAAGGTATTATGAGTAAGAAGAGAGATATGAATAAAATACTTATAATGCTTATGGCTATAAGAGCAAACTAGTTTCCACTGTTTCTGTGTGGTTTGGTTTTTTTTTCCCCTTTCATTTATTCGTGGTGAGCATTCATGCCTACTGCCTTTGAGTGGGGTGGTGGTATGAACACAAGCTCTTACTGGGTTTGACTCCCATTTCCTAAGCTTTCTGGTTGTGCTCAGCTTGAGCCAGCCAGCCTGAGTCTGGAGGAGGTGAGCATTAGATGAGATAATAAAAGCAAAGGCTTTGCTCAATCTTAGGCCCCTAGTATGAATGCTTAAAAGTGGTAGCCATCTTGGGGCACCTGGGCGGCTCAGTGGGTTGAGCCTCTGCCTTCGGCTCAGGTCATGATCTCAGGGTCCTGGGATGGAGCCCCGCATCGGGCTCTCTGCTCAGCAGGGAGCCTGCTTCCCCCTCTCTCTCTGTCTGCCTCTCTGCCTACTTGTGATCTCTGTCAAATAAATAAAATATTAAAAAAAAAAAACAACAAACTTTGAGAATGGAATATATTATTTAAAAAAAAAAGTGGTAGCATCTTGAGGATGGTTTCATTCTTGTCTTTTTTGAAGGAAAAGCTAGTATATTCTTTCGGAATATTCCCATAAAAACCTTTAGGGATCATCTTGCTTTCAACCCATAAGAGCCTTTCACATCTTTCTTGTTACCATGGGCAGGTAGCCCAGCATGTGTAGGACCTATTAGACCTGTCTGCTGTTCTTGGCAGTGGGGTTGTGTTTTCTGTTAGGCTGGCAGATTATGTCTAAATCCTGGCTTTTTTGGGGGCCAAACCAACAAGCGTGCACAGGTTTGGAGCCATGATCCATTAAAAAACTACGTGATTTTATGGCTTAGAACAGAGATCAGCAAACTTTCTGAAAGGACACCATAGTAAATATTTTCCAGTTTGTCAGCATCCCCTTTCCCCCACCCCCCATCTCTCTGTTGCACCTGTGCAACCCTATCGGTGTATTTAGAAAGCAGCCAGAGACATAAGCGAATGTCCATGGCTATGTTCCACCAAAGCTTTTTGGACATTGACACTTGAATTTCATGTAATTTTTATTTGCCATGGAATAAGTTTTTATTTGTTTGAACCATTTGAAAATGTTAAAGCTCTTCTGGGCTGGTGATGTGTACAGCCAGCAGATGGATTTGATCATAGGCCATAGTTGGCTGACCTCTTCCCTGGAAGAATGTTAGACTCCTAAGTCTTGTAGGTCTGTGGCTTCACCAAGCTATACCACCCCACCCCACCCCACCCCTACCAATGCATACAGATTGTCTTTTGCCTCCTCATGTATTCCATGCTTTTGGTGTGGCAGCATTGTCTAAGACTCCTGTCTTCCTCCATTAGGATGAAACTCCCCATCAGGTTAGTTGTTCTTAGTTATAATGTACGGCCTTCCCTTCTTAGCACATGTATTATTATATCACCATGACATTTTACTTATTGCTAAAAATGTTCTCACCTTGCCCAGTTTTCCATAAGACTTGATGTTTGAACCCTGTCCTGTGTGATTGTTTTGAAAGGAATCTATGCCTTTGTAGCTGTCTCATGCTTCAAGCTCCTCTTGTCCCCTTGGCCTGGAAAGGACATAACAGATACTAGGCCCTCAGGCTGCTAACTAGACACTCTTACCTTAAGGAGATCAGTAATTGAACTCCCCCACCCCCTTTCCAAACCAAACCATGTTTGGTTAAGTGAAGCACACAAAGATTCCTCTTGTGCTCCAACCCCTGGAGATTAGCTCCAGGATTGATGTGTACAGAGCATGTAGATGTGTATGTCTGTGTGTAATTTCATCTGGCCATCACTGAAGCTCTGAGGGCTGCTGCTTTTAGTTTCACCTTTTCTTTCTCTATCTCTTGACCCTGCCCTCTTGGTCATTGTACGGGATGCAGTTTGGTGACCTGGTAATTGCTGTAACTGACTGGCTTATTTTTTGCCTCCCTACCTTTTAACATTCCCTACTAATGCTTGTTTTGCAGCAGGTATGTTCTTTTTGGAGTAACTTTTCAAGACATTATGCTGAAGTTATTGGGTATTTTAGAATCTTCCCCCTTCCGAATGTAAACCCAATGTAATATCAGAGTTATGCATCAGTTATTTTAGATATTTAGAGATAAGATGCTGTTTTTAAAATATTGTGCCATTTTATGTAGTAAAATGTATGTAGATAGTAGTAAAATATGTTATTACTCTTAAATTTTAAGGGTTTCCTTTAAAAAAAAAAGGTAAATTTGGTATGTACTTTCTAGATGACAATTTGGGCAATATGCACCCAAAGTAATAAAATGGCAAGTCAACATCCAGAAATTTATCTTAAAGAATCGGTCAAATGTGCATAGATGGGTGTACCAGACTGCTCACTGCCCCATTTTTTTAAAATAGCAAAACATTGAAAGTAATCTAAATGCCTATTAATGAAGGATTGATTAGGTCCTTTAGGACCTACCCATGCAGTAAAATACTGTACAGTCTGTAAAAAGATGATGCAGGGGTGCCTTGTTGGCTCAGTCAGTAGAGCATGCAGAGTCTTAATTTTGGGGTTGTGAATTTTAAAAAAAAAATTTTTTTTTTAAAGATTTTATTTATTTATTTGTCAGAGAGAGGGAGAGAGAGTGAGCGAGCACAGGCAGACAGAGTGGCAGGCAGAGGCAGAGGGAGAAGCAGGCTCCCTGCCGAGCAAGGAGCCCGATGTGGGACTCGATCCCAGGACGCTGGGATCATGACCTGAGCCGAAGGCAGCTGCTTAACCAACTTAACCAATGCCACCCAGGCGTCCCTGGGGTTGTGAATTTGAACCCCGCATTGGAAATAGAGATACTTAAATCTTTTTTTAAAAAAATGATGCAGGTCGATCTTTGTTGACATGGAATAATGTTTAAAAGAAAGAAGGTAGCATGAGAATAGGTATAATGTGTGATTTTTTTTTAATGGTGTTTAAAAAGATTTTATTTATTTAATTGCTAGAGAGAGAGAGAGAGTGCGCACAAGCAGGGGGAGGGACAGGCAGAGGGAGAAGCAGGCTCTATGCCAAGGAAGGAGCCCCATGCGGGACTTGATCCCAGGAGCCTGGGATCATGAGCCCAAGGCAGCCACCTAACCGACTGAGCCACCCAGAGGTCCTTTTTAATGGTTGTTGTTTTTTTTTTAAGGTGGGAAAAAGGGTCACCCGGGTGGCTCAGTGGGTCAAAGCCTCTGCTCAGTGGGGAGCCTGCCTCCTCCTCTCTCTCTCTCTCTCTCTGCCTGCCTCTCTGTCGACTTGTGATCTCTGTCGGTCAAATAAATAAATAAAATCTTTTAAAAAATAATAAAGGTGGGAAAAAGCCCTGGTTAAGAAACCTAAAAGGAAGTATCTTAAAGGATATACATCGAGTAATACGAACTTGTTATCTCTAGGTAATAAGATTGTGGGTGATTTTTAAAAAAATGGTTTTCTCAATTTTTCTTTTCATGTAGCATGTGCTTCTGTAATCAGGAAAAAATAAAACTATTGAAGAATAAGTATAGTAATTAAAATATCTCCTATTTGTGGCTAATTGAACTCTCACGGCTACTTTCCTTCATAGTCTGTTGTATTAGAAGTGAAATATGCTTTCTCATATACCTTAAAAATGTTCCTGTTTTACTAATAAGCAAGAATATTTTTAGACTTTTCCAACAAGAAAGAAAAAAAAATCCACACAGGACAAAATAACAGCCTTCAGAAGAAACTCACTGAAACACAGACACTTACATGGTAGTATATTGTGCCTCATTTCTTGCTGTGGAAGTTTTTCCTCCATTGAGATTCCTGTAAAATCATAAGGAATTCATACATATGGAGGCAGTATAGTGTAGTGTTTAAAAGCCTCAGCTCCACTAACTACTGTCTATGTTACTTTTAGCCATTTATGGCCTCAGTCTCCTCCTCTGTAAAATGTGGGCAAAACTGGGGCACCTAGGTGACCAAGTCAGTAGAGCATGCATGCAGCTCTTGATCTCGGGGTCATGAGTTCAGGCCTCATTGGGTGTAGAGCTGAACGAACGAACGAACGAATGAATGAATGAAAATGTAGGCAATGCCTTGCTAAGTTGTGAAGATTAAACGAAGCAAGTGCTTAGCAGAGTTCCAAATACTTAGCAATAACTAAGGAGGAAGAAGTGGTGGGACAAGTAAGGGTATATAATAATAATAGGAATGACAGTGATGATAATAATATTGGCTGCTAATATATCCCTCCTTCTAGAGGCTTGCATGAAGGCAGAACCTTGTTTGCCACATTCACCAGCCTAAACCCTCTAGCTACTAGACTAGGTACCTTGACCAGGACAGGAGTGTGGTCTAGGTTCACCTAGTCATCAGCCATGCTCCCTTTAGCGTACTGTCTCTGTGTACACTATCAGAAAAAGTGTTCAGGGGCTGACAACTCCCTGGTCTTACAGAGTTGGTACTCCGTAAATATTTGTTGAATGGATGGTGACTTAAGCAAGCCTTCCTCTTGACAGTGATAGTGAACTTCTAAAAGAGGGTTCTGGTCATCTTTAAAGTAATATGGAAGAAAGTGTCAGGTCAAAAACTGTTAAAAGGGAGAATCTGTTCTGATTTCTACTATTTGAATGAATCATAGCAATTTTTTTTTACTTTTTTTTCTCTTAGGTGGTTACCTCAGTCTTAGCTCAGCTCTGTGCACTTGCATCCTTGTGGTGTACCTGTGATAATTTTAGAAAATTTTCACTTAAGTTATTTTGGTTTGGGGATATGTTTTACTTTCACCCTAAACACCCAAGTTCTGAGATACATTTCACTGTTTCTATGAAATTAGAAACATTGACCTGGCCATGAAGAATGAGAAGTATAACCACCATCTGGCTGTGACATACTCATTTGCAAACACTGGGGCTTTGGGTTTGTTTGTAGGAAATTTTAGGAAATGCATGGAGTAAAAAAATGTAGAAATACTATGATAATTGATGAAGTGTACCTATCAGTTACATATTGTAGAGTAAGAAGAACCCACTCTAAAACTTTGTGACTTAAAATTATGACCATTTATTTGCACAAAATTAGGGCAGGACAGTTCTTCCACTGCTCCTGTTTAGCCTGAGGTCCCTAATGTGGCTGTTACCATCTGAAGTCTCCTATCAGAGCTGATTGGTCTCGGGATCTAGCTGGGACAGCTCATCTGACCATCAAACGATCTCTTCTTCCGGCAGCTAGACTGAGTTATCCTCACGCAGAGATGTTGTGCTTCAAGGTGAGAGCTACAAGGCTTCTTGAGGCCTAGGCTTAGAAGTCACACAGGGTCACTCAGCCACATTGTGTTGATCAAGGCAAACCACAACCCCTGTCCAGATTCAAGGACTGAAAGTAGGCACCACCTTTTGATGGAAGATGCTGCGAAGTACATATCATAAGTCATGCTGACAGCAGTTGGGGGGGTGGGTTACCGGGCAGTGGGCAGCAGTATTGTTATGACCATCTTTGGGAACAGTATGCCCTTTGCTGTTGTGTATTAACCCTTCTTTAACCCATGACTGATAAACTCTATGGTGAGGCATAGTGTTAAGTGCTTCCCTCTGTCATCTTTTGGGATAACACCTTTGTGAAGTAGGTACAATTATGACTCCCATTTTAAAGTTGTGATAAGTGAGCCTTAGGGAGGTTATGTAACTTGCCTTAGATCTTTTACCTAGTTAGGGGCAGATCCTAAAAATCATGGAAAGTTTATCCCTGTACCAGTGCTTAAATCCATTGCTAAAGAAATTTGCATGGGGGGGGCATATCTTTAGGAATCTTAAAAGAAAAATCCAGTATCTTTTTTTTTTTTTTTTAAGATTTTATTTATTTATTTGACAGACAGAGATCACAAGTAGGCAGAGAGGCAGGCAGAGAGAGGGAGAAGCAGGCTCCCTGATGAGCAGAGAGCCCAATGCGGGGCTCTATCCCAGGACCCTGAGACCATGACCTGAGCCGAAGGCAGAGGCTTTAACCCACTGAGCCACCCACGTGCCCCAAAAATCCAGTATCTTAAAATTTTACACGAATTCTGTGTTCTACTCCATGATACATCCCTTTGTTTCACCATAAAACTAATATTTTAAAATTACTTGTCAAATTTTACCTCCCAAATCTTTAAGAAAATAGATTCTTCTAGACTGAAAATAATAGCTAATCAGCTAAAGGTCTTTGGTTGTAAGTAGTGGAAACAAAATCGGAGTACCCTAAGCAAAAACGGAGGTTACTGGAAGGATGTGGTGTAGTTCCTTGAATTGACAATAGAGCTAAAGAACCAGGCCTCAATGCACAGTCTTCACAGGGTGCTGGCCTTACTAACCTTCCCAACTCTTCTGAGTTGGGTTCCCAACTCTTCTGAGAGTGTATCTCTTAAGGTCAGCCTAGGTCTGGGAAGGTGCCTTGTTTCCTGCTTCACCAAGAAAGTACCTACTGGTGGTGGTGGTTGGGGGCGGGGTGGTGGTGGTGGTGCGTGGTTTGTTCCCCAGCAGGGGAGTGAATGCAGGGCTGATAAAACCCAACAGATGTCCACTATCTGAACATTTCGTGCAAGCTGCTGTGTGCATTATTGATCACATTTACTATTTGCAACATGCTGATGACCCCTGGTTCACCCCTTTCCCTCTCAACCCCACATGCCTCTAAAGGTTCTTAAGCCCCAGTTTGAGAAACAGTTTTGTAACTCCGCCATCTATTTCCATTTCCACTAATAAGTGCTTATCATTCCAAGGGCAATAACATATTTATCCATTTTTTTACATAGTTCTCTTTTCTATCATTTCCCTGATTTTTATTATTTTTCTTTTCTAAAGATGTACTTATTTTAGAGGGGGGAGGGCAAGGGACAGAGGGAAAGAGAACCTCAAGCAGGCTCCATGCTTCATGTGAGTCCAAAATGGGGCTCGATCTCATGATCCTGATACCATGACTTGAACTGAAATCAAGAATCAGACATTTAAGTGAGTAAGCTAGCCTGTACTCCATTTCCCTGATTTTTAAAAGAAAACCATATGAGCTATAATTTAGCCATTTATTGGTAACAGGGTTCCTGTTAGGAACAGTTTTACCTAGTGCATAGTGATTCCCTTAGGACATAGTAAGATAAATTCAGTTATTGGCCCCTGCTCTAAATGTTCGCACACTGCCCCGCTTCTGTTTTTCTGTCTTCTCCAGGTGTCTAGTGGCTTTCTTTGTAACCTTGCTAATACTTAAAAATGAATATTTTCGACTTTACAGTTTATGGGTTGAAGGAACAACCTACATTTATATAGCCTTTAACTATTAACCCATGTTTCTAGTGGTAAAATGTTGTGTAAATAGTGTGATTTTATTCAGAGCATTTTCATGTATCTACTCCTATCTTTTATGATCTTTTGAAGTCAAAGACAAGGATATTTTTCCTAATTTTCAGCTGAGCATATGTTTTAGAAGAGGTAAGCAATTTCCCCTGCAACATAGGACTGTTGGCAGGAAAACCTAGGTATTCTGACTACCTGTGCCTTTACTGCAGATGGTTCAAGAACACTGGTTTCCCAACTGGAGAAGTCTCTCTTCTGGTTTCTTAGGTTTCTGGGCTGAATTGGAGATGGGGGAATATATGTTGGGACATGGGTGTATCATGGAGGATATCTAGTCGTCACCTTGGCCATTAGTTGCCACTTTTGTTTATTCTTGCTTTGGAGGCCCGGCCTCTTTTTATGTCCCCGTAGATAGCCAGATGAGAAGCCAGTTTGTCTCACCTCTTCTTGCCATGATTAGCTGGTTTTGAAGTACCTCTTGGAGCCCTTCAGTCTGGCCTTTTTTTACTTCCCCACGGTGTAATTACCACCTTGTGGTGTAGTCACTTGTCTTCCCAACCCCTGGACTCTTCTTTTAAATGGTCTGTTTTCTGCTGTTCAGGCCCACCACTACAAGGGATTTTGAGAGGAGTGCTTGACACTTTTGTTTAATTAGGGTCTCTAGACAGGGTTCTGTTAACAATAGGGTTGCATGTTAGGCCCTTCCCCCTTGCTTGTAAAGTTTCACTATAGTCTGAACCATTAATGTGATCATAGTGTTAATACGGTAGTTCTTATTTGGCCAGAACTTTTTGTAAATAGAGATATCTCGACTTTTCTGTAGCTTGTAGAACCTTGTCCTAACATTTAACACTAATTTTTAAATTGTCTTTTTCTAATTTATTTCAGGTACTGATTTCTACAGCTCCTAAACATGTTAACACTTAATACTAGACATAAACTGTCTTTTTTTCTCTTGGATTTCTAGTTTGTCTCATGGTCTCATTTTTGCAGGCATTTCGAAACCTTCGGAATCCTTGAACTTAATCCTGAGAAAGTGCTAGCATAGTTCTTCGTTGAAAAATGCATACTTGGGGTGCCTGGGTGGCTCAGTTGGTAAGCATTAGACTCTTGATTTCCTCTCAGGTTATGATCTCGGGGTTGTGGGATCGAGCTCCACACTGGGTACAGAGTCTGCTTGTCCCTCCCTCTGCTCCTCTCCCCCTCTCTCTTTCTCAAGTAAATCTTAAAAAACTAAAAAGAAAAACACATACTTTTAAATCGGTTTATATTTATATTTTGTTCATGCTGTTTAGTGTTTGGGTTCTTTTGCTTTGTTTTTTGGTGTTTTTAAGTTTTAATGTTCTGAACACAAAGACATTTTTAGTGTTTTGGAGCATAGCTCCTCTTAGTTGCTCTAAAAGGAGGTATGGAAGACCCCATTCACAGCTCCGCCACTACCCATCCTGTTGGTTATTATTGTTCTGTAGTTATAACTATAAATCATTTGGAAATCGAAGTTAGAAAAGAGACCATTTGCCATTACATTAGGACAGTTTAAAAGGAATCACTTGTTCAAATTTACTAGCTTCCTGAAGCTAGTAAAAATGTTTATGGTTTCCAGGATTCCCTGTGAATATATTTTAACACTATAAGACAGTAACACATGTTTAGCTATTACAGATTATGAGAACAGTAGCTACTAGAGAAGATAGTATTCCAGTTTTCTGTTTAGAACTATAATGGAGCTAAACTGAAAAATCAGTTGTCCCAGTAAACAGCAGTCACCATGTGATAGGAGGCAGGTTTCTTAGTGTGTCTCTTGCTTTAGCTAACAGCTAGCGACGATTAGCTTTCCTTTCCATAGATCTAGTGTCAAGCATTAATCAGCTGTAGACTGGAAAGTTTTTATTGGCTAGCGTTTTAAGTGGAAGAAACACCAGTCTGTTTTTTATCTGTAGTCTCTTAACCATTTAACTACATATGATATTGTCTGTGTGGTGTTCTTACAGAAACAGTTCCTTTTAAAAAAAAAAACAAACTGAATTAGTACTGAAGCATATGAAAATAGTGAACTTTATCCTGAAGAGTCTGAATGATGTAAATTAAGGTTGTGATGTGTACTAGAAAAAAGATTGCATGTTAAATCTAGTATTCCTGTTTTTCACATTTTGAGTAGTTTCTTAATTTTAAAACAAAAGTCATAAAATGTATTGAAAATCTTAAAATACAGAAAAGCTAAAAAATATGATTTTGATTTTGAGTTTTAAGAATTCCACTAAAAAAAAGGGGGGTGGCGCCCAGGTGGCTCAGTGGGTTAAGCCCCTGCCTTCGGCTCAGCTTATGATCCCGGGGTCCTGGGATCGAGCCCCGCATCGGGCTCTCTTCGAAGCAGGGAGCCTGCTTCCCTTCTTCTCTCTCTGCCTGCCTCTCTGCCTACTGTGATCTCTTGTCTGTCAAATAAATAAATAAAATCTTAAAAAAAAAAAAGCCGGGGGAGCCTATCAGGATGGGGATGAGGCTGGGTCACCTTTAGGGCTTTGGGTAGGAAGAGTTTGGCCCTGGTGACCATGGTCTAATGTGGTTCGACATTCTGCCCGTTATGGTATCATTACTGTGTGCTTGCCATCTGCCCCTCCCCACCATAGCCCTAGTGACAACTACAGGTTCAGTAACACGGGCAAGAAAAAAAGGGTTTCCTATTATCCCTGTCAGAGGAGTTTGATGAAAAGAGATAGGCGTGTCTCTGTAGTTAATCATTACTGTGCGTCAGAGGATTTGGAGAATATTAGTTAAGGAAGCATTTTCCTGACTGATGAAAAGTAACTTGGTTATGTTCATCTACCCATTCTAGAAGGTTATTCAGTATATTCATGTAGTACATAATAAAAACAAAAAGTTAAAAAAAGAATTCCATAAAACAAAGAATTACATACGTTTAGTGTTCATGGAAAACTGAAACTTCTGAATGCTTGCAAAGTTTTTGTTTAATAACTTTTTCCTGATTGTAGAAATCAAGTGTTTGACTTGTTAATCTCCTCTTAGAACAGGAAACTGCTAAGAAAAAAATAGGTGTTTGTAGAAAAATTGGAAAATTTCACAAATACACAGAAGCAGATAACAGTTACTCATACTTCTACTACCCAAAGATATCACTACTAATATTTGGTGTAGATCCATGCAGCTAGTTATAGAGGTACCCGATTAAATATCCCTTGGAATGAATGCTTACAAGGAAGGATAATGAGTGGTAGAAATGTATATGTAGTGTGAACCAAGTTTCTTTAGTCTCACTGCCTCTCAGGTATTGCCAAAAGCCGAGGAGAGGGGCATCTCCCCCCACAACCCCAGAATGGGAGAAGAGAGCTATCTTGCCCTTTAGCTAGCCTTGGCTGACGTGAGGCAGAGCATCTTTTCTGCAGACTGTAGTCTATCTGTCTGTAGACTAACGGAGTCTGTAGCAACTCTGCTAACGCTGAGTGTCTCCTGGTTGCAGAGGGAGACATTTGGGGTTCTTGGTGGAGTAGCTTGTTGAATAAGCCACATCAGTTCTTTTTAAATTTTTACCTTTTTTTTTTTTATTTTTTAAGATGTTGTATATTTATTTGAGAGGGGGAAAGAGAGAGCTAGTGTGTGCATTGTGCAGGAGAGTGCAAGAGCAGGGGGAGGGGCAGACTCCCCACTGAGCAGGGAGTCTGCCTCCAGGCTCCATCCCAGGACCCCAGGATCCTGGCCTGAGGCAAAGGCAGGCACTCCAGGAACTGAGCCACCCAGGAGCCCCTAAGCCACCTCAGTTCTTTTCAGCCCCTTGAAGAATTCTTTAAATTGGCTCTTACTCAAAAGAATGTCCCAATATTCAGAAATAGAGTCACCTTCAGTTATTTGTACTAAGTGAGAACAAGGTGGAGCGGTTAGATACTCCCAGGTGATTTCAGTTAACATCTAACCTCAAATCCAGTTGACTTGATAAATGAAAAATCCAGAGCAGCTCAGAGCAGATTATGGTATAAGCATATGCCAGTCCTCTCCTGTGGAAAAGAAAAGTGCTAATCTGGTCAGATCTGTAAAGAGACAGGCAAGGCTGCACAAAGGAGAATTTTCTCATCCTGCTCATCTTTTGTCTTAGTGTAGAAGAAAGATTTATCCTGGGGTGAAAGAGAGAAAGAAGGAAAGATGGGCAGGTGGCTGGTAATACAAGATGGTTGGCTCTTTTTCTGTGTGCCTTGGCCTAGTGGTAAGCAGATCCCTAGGTCTGAGAAACTAGCAAAGTGAAGCGACACACAGGACGGCTTCCCCAGGCAGTGATACAACTTCTTGGTGTTCTGTGTGAAAATACAATGGTGGCTTTGATCCCAAGCTCTTGGTGAGAGGAAACCCAGGGAGAAGTAGGAGGAAGTAGCATCTCTTTGTAAACGTTTTATTCTTGACATGTAACAGACTCCCGCCTAGAGAATTGTGTCAGCCTCTCCATTCTGCCAGCTGTCCTTCAGGAGTGCCTGCCTGTGTTCTCCTGCACTGACCAGTTTAAAAGGGTCATTTCTGCCTGAGAATTTTAAGAGCTTACATGCAGTGCTTGGTATGAAGGAATTGCTTTGGAAGATGCGCAACCATTGTGATGATAACTGCTATATGCAAAAGAGGGAGATTGCTGGTTTTACAAGTCTATGGTTTGAATTCTTAGGTCAGGCAAGAAACAGGGCCCATTGAGATGGTTCTGGAGACTAATGAAAGAATTATTTTCAGAGGAATGCCAGAGTTATGGGTGACATGTGTCTTCTGTCATCCATGGAACCAAGTGCAATGGAAAGCCATTATCACTATTAGGTCCAAAGGAGCAAAGAGAAGAAATAGCTTTACTGGAGTTTAGTGAGAGGGCTGGAGCCGCAGGGGGGGCCCTGGAAGATTCAGCTGCTGCCTGAATGTGTAGCCAAGAGCAGAGAGGGAATAAGGAAGCAATACTCCCCCACTTTCTTTCCTCCCTCTCTCTCTGATCTTCCGGTGCCTTCTGTTGGCCAGACTCACCTGGAGGCCTGCTTGCTTTAACCCAGTGATTCTGCCCATAAAGGTCAAGTCTTTGGGGGCACAGAGCAGGGCCACAGTGGTGGAAAATTGGTCTGCCGATGGGGAGAGGACTATCAAATGGAGAGTTACTAGCACACCCTAGTAGCATACTTGTAATTGCACTTTCCTCATGTTAGCGCATCATTCTCATCTCCTGAAGTCCCAGAATAAACCTTAAAGCAGGTGAACTATTGATTATGACTCACTTGTATCTTTTAATATAAATAGTCCAAGCAGTTCTCCTACCCTTATGAGATTAATTATTCAAAGAAATAATCTGAACACTTCTCAGAAGAACTGGAAAACCACTGAAAGACCTTCTGTTGGGGCATTTTGTTCTTGACTAAAATTAAACCAAGATTTTAAAAAATTTGCATGTGAACTGTACAAGTGATATATCCTAAAATATAAAAATTGCACTTTTAATCCCACATTAGTGAAGGTTTTTTGTTGTTAGAATTAAGCTGCAGGGATGCCCTGGCTGGCTCAGTCCTTAGAGCATGCAACTCTTGATCTTGGGGCTGTGATTTTAAGACCCTATTGGGTGTAGAGATTACTTAAAAATAAAATCTTTTTTTTTTTTTTTTAAGTTGCAAAAGGAAAGTGGAACTTTTTCTTTTAAGTCCCTGTGTATTATCCCTTCAGATCTGTTTAACTAAGGTGGATAAAATGGCATGAAAATTCTTACTCAGCCAATCTAGAAATATAAGAAAAGATTTTAAGCTATTAAAAGAGGGTCTGTTTCAATCCATAAATTTATTGAGCACTAGGCATCAAGAAATGTAAAAATAATGCTTACTTGCTTTCTAAACTTAAGACTAAACAGTGAAGAGAGGTTCACACCCAACTATAATAATCAGTGATAGGTCCTTGAATAGAAGCATCAGCTGTGGGATCTATAAGAGGGAGAAGAGGTTTAATCTGTATTTATCAGCGATTCTTTCCGATGGCTCACAAATATTTATTAAAAGTTTACACTTGCCATGTGTTAGAAATACAGATGATAAAGATACCAAAAAGCCCTGAACTCAAGGAGCTGGGATTAGTTAACCTTTTCATACTCTTTCATCAAGAGCAGACAATCTTTTGGTGGCTTCCCAATACTTTCAGGCTGGATGGCATTCAAAACCCTTACCATGTCCTTGTGTGGTCCTCTGATCTGGCCCCACCTCTGTCTCCAGCCACCTCAGGTGCTCTGGCCTTTTAGTGTTTCAGTCAAGCCATACTTACTAGAGCCTTTTCTCCTGAGATATCCTTTGCCTCGGGCTCCAGCTATACCCTCATCTTAGAACACCTTTTTTGCCTCCTGGTCCCAGTTTAAATGCTACCTCTTCACAGGATCCTTCCCTGACCTTCCAGATAAAATCCAGGGATCTTACTACTTCTTCTAAAACCCGTATATAATCAGGCACTTTGCTCTTCTCCCTCAAACACTTAAATTTATTAGTGTAAATGTTTGATGGGTGTCTTCATTACCAGAGTGTAAGTACTTTGAAAGCTGGGTACCTGTCTGTTTCACAGCCTTGTCTTCAGTGCCAAGCATGGTGTTTAATAATGGTGCTCAGTAAATTGTAGAAAGAAGGAAAAAGAACTGGCTTTTAGCCCAGACTCCTACCATTCACCAGCTCAGTGGCTTTTGGTGTGTTGCTAATTGGGAGTTTAATTTTTTCATGTAATATGGGGATAATAATGATAATGGCACTTAGTATGTGCTAGGCACTGTGCTTTTGTTACCTCCTCAGTTAAACTTCATCGTAGAGGTGAAATGACTTGATTGAGGTAAATAGTTAATAAGTAGAAAACAGGATTTAAATCCTGCTCTCTTTAATTTCAAAAACTGATTGCTCTTCTCTGTACCTTTATGCAATTGTCCTGGGGGTAAGACCTGTAGGGGAGGTCCTTGATACCTGGCAGTAGGGTGCTTGCCCATTCTGAGGATATTGACATTCATGAAGAAGCAGGCTTAAACCAGTTTTAGGGAATTGGAGTGTGGGGTTAACTCCATTTAGATGAAAGGGTAAGTGACTTCTAAATGGAATCCTAAAGAAGTTAGCTGGATCCAGAAGCAGTGTATAATAAAATGCCCCAAGGCAAGAACTGGGGCCAGAGGGTAAAGAGTCTTGCAGGCCAAGCCAAGGAGTTGCTACTTGCTGTAAAACACTGTAGGGAAACGTCAGTGAGTTTTATTTATTGAAAATATTTTGACGGTAACAAGTCCCAACTTGGAGTCCCCTTTATGGGCCAAAGTGTCCATAGCCTTTCTCCCATTTTGCATCTCTATAGCAAAGGAAGCATTTTAGCTCTTTCATTCCACTGTAGCACCCAACACAGTAGTGTTTGAAAAAGGAATTAGCAACCTCACCCAAGTCACTTCACCTCTATAGCCCCAGTTTCTTGTTTGGAAACTAGACATAATTAAAATGTCTACCTCATAGGCTTCTTGTGCAACATCCACGCAGTGCCTGGCACAAAATAAGCTTTTAGGCAGTGTTAGGTGCTTCTGTTATTAATACATATTTCCTGTCCATTCTGGCCATGCCTCTTGAAGACTCTTTGTGCATTGTCTATTTATCAAAAACAGGTTGACTGGTACACAGTAACTGACTTTTTTTTGTTTTGTTTTGTTTTTAAAAGATCATGATTTTAGTGTTTACAAAGATAATAAAATTGTCAATGAAAAAAAGAATGAATCATCTTACTGGGGTAGTCCTGCTGTTTCCTAGATGTGTTTATGATGAAATGGAAAATGTGAAATGGTCTAATACTTGTAGAACCCATTGTGTATGCCAGGGCTGTGCTCTCCATGCGTTATCCCTGGGAAGTGGGTTTGATTATGTCTATTTTACAGATAAGGAAGTTAGGACCTTTCTGAGGTGTTGACACCAGACAACTGTAGAAGTAGGCATTAAACCATGTGCTTCTGCAAACCATTTTGTGCCTTTAGCATTGTAATGGGCTGACTTATTTCCCAGCAATTTCAGCAGCTCCCCTGGGAGGTGAAAATGGAAACAGGGCTCTTAATTGTTTTTCTAATCTATTGGATTAATTGGCAGCACCAGGCATAGTGTGCTGCCTAGTACATAGTAGAGGCTCAAGAAATGTTTATTGACTGTAAATCTTAAATCAAATTGAGTGAGAAAAAGATGACAGAGAAAGGCAGTATTAGGGCCTGGCCCCAGCCTGTTTTCTACTAAAACAAAACAGAACAAAAAACCCAAAAAACAAATCTGAGGTCACCAAAGATTTTATTAGCATGGTGTGTTTACACAGATTAACAGTTGGGGTCTGAGGTGACAAATTTTCCTGTGTGTGCTGCAGGGATTAACTCCTGTCTGTAGAGTTGTTATCTACAGAAATCTCTTTGCTTCCCACTAGGTGCCCCCACTGCCCAAGAAACTCCTGGCTCTGTCCTTGTGTTGGGATAATTAGTTTAGTTTCAGTGAAGAAAAACTATGTGTAAGATTAAAATACAACAACCGTAAATAAGAAGGTATAGCTGCTGTCATAACTCATCACTAATGTATTTCAAAGCCGGATCTGATGAATATTTGTATTTTCTTTTAGCTCAGGCAATTCAGTGTTGGCAGCATTTTATGGTAATGGAGGGAGAAAGGAGACCTTCTTGCATAGAAGAGCAAGCAGGCTGTATTTAAATCTAGATTCCTCTCCCCCCCTCCCCATAACAGAAAAAAAAAGTCTTAATTTTTTTTTGGAGGAACTTTATTGTGATAAGGCATTTATTGGACATACCAAACCTGAAAGGTGGCCGGTCAGATGGCAGTTTGATTACTAAACATCCTCTTTATGATTTATCATATTGTTACCACAACATGAAGATATTACTGAGGAGATAATTGTGTTAATTTACTATAGAAATAGTTTACTATAGAAATAGTTTATGTAGAAATTTTAAAGTGTAAAACTAAAAGTCTATGTTAAGAGCCAGTGCCCAGACCTTGGTTTCTAATTCCATTCTCCAGTAAAAGGAACCAGACATGACTTAATTCTATGGCTGGGGCAGGGAATAAACAAAATGGGCCTGGAGCATCTTCTGATGCCTGAAAGTATGAAAGTGCTAAAACAAAACAAAACACAAAACACACAGTAGTGGGGTATGTCAAATGAACATAGGCGCCCGAAAGAGCTCCTTGTAGGTCAGAGCTGGGACAGTTTAAACAACTAAATAACATAATTTTAAATTATAACCCAAGATTGAAAATGAATATAAATAAAAGATACACTATACATATAATATATAGTGTAATAATATCAATATAAATATGTAAAAATATAAATTATTAATAAAAAAGGGATATCTGTGTGTCCATACTGATGTAAATAAATGATTGGATATGTAAGCTAATAGGAGAGAATAGATAAAATCTTCCATGTGTAGAATTCCAAATGATTTTTGTCAAAAATCCTCCAAAAGGAGGTGAAACGTGACTGTCCATCCCTTAAATGTGGGCTGTGTTTCATGACATCCTTCTAAGGAATGTAGTGGAGAAACTTGACAGACACTACCCCAGCCAGCTGATCAAGTTAGTCTGAACAATGATAAATGTTCACTTGATATGATGTAATGAGAATGGCACTTTATGTCTGTGGTCTTCCTCCTCAGATCTGTTAATCCCATTATGATTATGAGAAAACCATTGGAAAATTGAGATAAAATATCTCTAAAATATCTAACTAGAACTCCTCAAGACTGCTGTCAAGGTCATCAAAAAAGGAGTCTGAGAAACTATCACAGTCTCAAAGAGGGGTAAAGAGTTGTGATAACTAAATGTAATGTGACAATCCTGTATGGGATTCTATAACAGAAAAGGACATTAGGCAAAAACTAAGGAAATCTGAATAAAGTAGGGACTTCAGTTAAGATAAATAGGACAGTATTGGTTCATTAGTTGTGACAAATGTAGCATACTAACAGGAGAGGTTAGCAATAGGGGAAGTGGGGTGTAGGGTAAATAGTAACAATGTATAGTATTTGAAGTGTAGAGAGAACAACCTCTCTGGAAGCTTAGCATCATTCTAAAATTAAAAACTTTTTTTTTTTTTTAAAGCTTATTTTTATAAAAAGACGGTGGCAAGGACAAGAGTCTCTAGTTCAGGTTTAATTTTCATCATGCTGGGAGCCTGAAGTAAATAAAAGCCCTTGGTGTCCTAGGCTGATTATGGTGTAAAGTGGGGCAACTCTTCTTTGCTGTCATCTTGTAAAGCTGTGACAGTTTGTTTGCAGAATCAGAGAACGCAGGAATTTTAAATGTTCTCCTGTGGAATTTCCTACTGGCATGACTTTTTTTTCCCCTTTGCTTCTGCCTGGTAGCAGTCCCTTGAGTGGCATTTGCTGTCCTAGTTAATCAGAGGGTAGGAGAAATGAAAAACTCTCCTCTTCCCCCTCCTATGAAGTTTCAATGGGCACTGGAAATGTAGGTCAAATTGCATCACTGTACAAAGGAGTAACAGGAAGGTATTTATGAAGTGCTGCCAGCCTCTCTTTAGATTCCGAGTTATGATGAGCCAGTGTTGAGCCAGATTAGGTGTGAGATACATGGAATCAGAGATTCATGTTTTTGATGTAGTCCCAGAATGTTACATTTAATCAGTAATAAAAAGATTTCTATCTGAAGCCCTAGTGAAAATAACTTGTACTGGCTTTGTTTAATTTGCATCTCCCAGCTTCTGGAATTCTTTTTGTCTCTTATTTATTATTGATATATTGAGGCAATTTATATTAATTTAGCTAGGGATATGTTTGAATTGTAGAAACTATTGCCATGTGTACATAAAAAAGAATCTCTTGTTGGGTAATCACAGAAGTCTAATATATTTTGCAAATTATACATAATCATATGTGCAGTGGGATCTTCATTAGCATTCAGAAATCACAAAATATATTTTTTATTTTTAAGTTAGGTTTCAGTATACCATCCTATGGCTTTCAATTTTTTTTTTTGGCTTTCTTTTTTTTTTTTTTAATTAAAGATTTTATTTATTTGTCTGAGAGAGAGAGAAAGAGAGAGAGAGAGCACACACACGCACAAAGAGCAGGCAGAGCAGACAGAGGGAGAAGCTCCCCGCTGAGCAAGCAGCCCACTGTGAGACTCAGTGTCAGGACCCTGAGCCAAAGGCAGACGCCTAACTGACTGAGCCACCCAGGTGTCCTGGCTTTCTATTTTTTTAATGGCAAAATCTTATGGAATTTAAGATAAGCCTTTAAATACATGTTTGTATTTTTTTAACATTGTATACTACTTGTCCTTTGTTAAGACATCCAGATACTTGCTGCCCAAGTGCTTTATGTTACTTACATTGTCATGAACAGTAAGCATCCTGACAACAAAACCAATTATAAAACCTACTCCATTTCTACTCTTTCCTTGCCTCTGTTAAGATCCGGGGTAGTATGTATACAAAATGGAAAATCAGATGATAAAATAATCACACATGCTTGGGTTTTATTTAATCTTATAGGCTGCATAAAGTATGCTGTGACAGATGTTTATAATCTAACATACTTTTAGTTACTTTGACTTTTTATTTTGAAATAATTAAAGATTCACAGGTTGCAAAGACAGTTCAGAGAGGACCTGGTTACTCTTCACCCAGTTTCTCCCATCAATTGCATCTTTCTTATCTACACAGCACAATATCAAAACCAGGAAGGTGACATTGGTATAAAATACATGTGTAGTTCTGTGTCATTTTATCTCATATGCAGACTTGTATAACCACTGCCATAATCACCACAAAAATCTCCCTCGTGTTGTCCTATAATGGTTGTACTCATTCCCGTTACCTTTACAACTCCTAACTCCTGGCAACTACTAATGTTCTCTAATTCCATAATTTTGTCATTTTGGGAACGATACACAAGTGTGATCTTTTGAGATTGGCATTTTCAATCAGTGGTTTAAAAAGAATCTTTAAAAAAAGTATCAATGTTAAACATTTAAAAAAATATATATATATATTTAAAAGATTTTATTTATTTATTTGACAGAGGGAGACATAGCGAGAGAGGTAACACAGCAGGGGGAGTGGGAGAGGGAGTAGCAGGCTTCCTGCTGAGCAAGGAGCCCGATGTGGGGCTAGATCCTAGGACCCTGAGATCATGACCTGAGCCGAAGGCAGACGCTTAACGACTAAGCCACTCGGGTGCCCCTAAAAACATATATTTATTTTTAAAAGAAGTTGTTGTCCAGAGTTTGATTCACTAATTTTCAAACCTGTACTTTTCTAGCTTGGGTATTCTATACTCTGTTGCTATATTTGAACAGCAGCTAAAGTCGTATGTGCCGACGTAATAGCTGATTATAGTATTAACCTTTTTGCCTACCGTTAAAAGATGGTACTGCAAAGTTAAAGGGAAAATTACCCCAGGAAGAGCCCACCCCGTCAACGAATTAAATATTGCAATTGTTTACGAAGTAGGAATAAGAAAACCAAATGTATACTTTGGTTAAACCAAATAAAGTAACTGAGCCACATTTATGTTCGTTTCTTCTTGAAAGAATTTTTCAAAGAAAGACTCTTTGGAATATGATATTTAAATAAATAGTAGTTTAAATATTTACATTAATTAGATAATGAAAGATCTGAGAATTGCTATACAGATCATCCTCAGCTTATAATGGAGTTATGTCCCAATAAACCATCATAAGTTGACAGTATTGTTAAGTCGAAGATGCACTTAAACCACCTAACCTGGGGTGCCTGACTGGCTCAGTCGGTACAGCATGGGACTCTTGATCTCTGGGTTGTAAGTTTGAGCTCCACTCAAAAGAGATTTCTTAAAAATAAAATCTTTTTTTTAAATGCCTAACTCAGCTAATATCATAGCTTACTCCAATCTACCTTAAACCTGCTTATATTAGCCTATAGTTGTGCAAAATCATCTAACACAAAGCCTGTTTTATAAGAAATTGTTACTGTCTCATGTAATTCATTGAATACTGTGCTGATAGTGAAAACAGAATGACTCTATGGGTACAGAATGGTCGTAAGTTGTGTCAGTTGTGGACCCTCATGATTGCAGGGCTGACTGGGGCTGTGGTGCTGCTGCCCAGCATTACGAGAGAGTGTCATACCACATACAGCTAGCCTGGGAAAAGATCCAAATCCAACATGCTAAGTATGGTTTCTACTGAATGTGTATTACTTTCGCACCATTGTAAAGTTGAAAAATCATTAAGTCAAAAAACATTGTTAAGTCAGGGACCTCCTGTATGTGGTTAGTGTGAAATGTAACATATGAAGGTCAGTGTCTTCATCATGTTAATACTGTCATAAGCAGGAAATGGAGTCCTGTGGTAGATGAAGGATGGGAACAACCAACCTCAGAGGGAACAGATCTTCCTTAGGTGACTATATGTTGTTTTCTAACAAAATATACAAATTATGCTAGGAGCTGTAGGAGGACACGTTAGTGTTTCATTACAAATGATACCGTGGCTCTAGGGAATGCCATGTGGCCAGACCTATGTAACTGAGCAAATAGAAAGTGAGTCCCCAGGCACCATTTTGCAGCTCACTGGCAGTGAAGGAGGGATGTGATCACTCAATCCTTGGCTTGCCCAGAATTTGTGTTCCTGAAAGTTGTGTCAGAGCAGATTTTTCATAAATGAAATACTATTGTAATTGGCAAATGATCTTTATTTGGCTCTAGCTCCTAATATTTTAGACAGCCTCCCTCCCCATAGGAAAATATTCTTTGTAGTTAAAACAACTTCTAATCAAACCATTGCTAACACCTACAAATCCAACGGGAGATCAAAGAGAGGAAGAACAGCAATTCTGGAAACAGAAAATCAGCCACTTTCTGGAAGGTAGGACTGGCGGAGAAGTGAATCAAAAGCGACGGGAGGATAGACCGTGGGGGAGGGGCCGGCTCCCGGCAAGCGGCGGAGCAACGGAGCACTAAATCGGGACTTTTAAAAGTCTGCTC